>JBBPKJ010000467.1:0-24066 GCA_038089195.1 Brasilioporus rufonigricans
ATTTTTTCCCAAAAAAACTTCAAGTACTTTCATTGTACAAATGGCAAACTAAATTCTAAGTACTGTCTTTACGTTTTGTTTGTCGTTCTAACTCGACTTAAATTCTGTAATCCGCGTCGTGTATGTTAATTGGGTGCTTGATGGAACCCCTGGAGCAACTAGAGGGAAAGGGTCGAGACATCGTTACTCTGTGTTGTATGATTTCATTCACTTTTCACATGAGGCAAGGAGTAACTTGGATTGACATTCGAACTGTGGGTCGACTAGTGATCGAACGGCGATCCAAGTAACGTTTGGACATTGCCAAAATGTTGAACAGCGACCCTCGTGGGAAATCCGAGGTCTCTAATGATGGTCTGATTCGTTGTCCCTCTGCTGTAGGGCCCATGGATGCCCATCGAGTGGTTGGTTTTGAAAGTCCTTCCCAAAGATGCTCAAGGTGAGGACGTCGATCAACATGGCGTTGCATATATGGTCGTGACTGTGGGGTTTCTTGGACTTGGTGTGGCTTCGACGAATTCTTGTTGAATTTGTTGGCTTACTACGGAATAATGCGTTAGTGACAGGGTCCATGCTTACGCTTCTGCTCTTCACACCACTTGCGAACCAGCTCCAACAGCCCTTGCAAGAAATCGACTCTCCAAAGTTGACTGGACCATAATGACCATCCGATGCAGGAGTCTGTTAACAAACAACGAAGGTAACTGATGAATCATTCAACCGAGGCGATTCAGGCGTTGTCGCACGAGCTCATGCAGGCAATTGAGTCTGGGTAGCAGGTCACCACTGGTACTTCTGTCCCTCGTTTACATTCTCAGATTGTATATTCCTCATCCTCGACGAGCGTAAATTGCAATGACTGAAACATCTCAGGCAGGATCATTCCGAATATGAGAACGTCTTCCCCGATGCCCTTGCCCTGTCAGGGTACCTTATGCTATTTCAAGGACGTCACATTGGTTACATTTCTCCCTGTTTTTACCTCAATTTTCGATTCATGGACCATTTTACAGGGACCTCGCCATTAGTACATTGAGTAAGGGCCACAAACGTGGGGCTGTCAATGCCACCAAGACTCCTTCATCTCTGCCTAGACGGCACTAGCGTAATCCTTTGACACCCACTGAGCCAAGGTCGTCGATCAGACGATACGTTGCTAGACAGCACTGACTTGTCCGGACGAAACGAGTAGTGTATCACTCTCTGATGCACGTACCCATTGGGTTCTGGTGCCAGCGGTGTCCGCAGTATTAATTCTTGCGTTCACGGTGGCCCTTGCTGAGAGTTCGGTAGGGAGCAGGGATGAGATTGTGGCGAACTTCGCGATGATGTACCATCACGTCATTTGGAATGCAGTGGTACGCGATGGCTAGGCGTCAGGGTCAGGAGGGGAGACCTGTGTCGATGTGTTCCACAAGGCACAGGAAGGTTTGTCTCGGTTTCCATTCGTTGCACGTGTTCAACACGCGTACAAATCACTGCGTACAATGGATGGTGAGGTCCATGGTACCCTTGTCGACGAAGAGACAGACCTTCAATTTGATCAGAAGTGGAATATATAGTGCATTTTCTTGATCATTCCTTAATCCCCTTACTCGAGCATTCACTAGTCAGTCGGAACTCATAGTGGCATGTCCATTGGAATCGTGGTCTCTTTCCAATCAATAAACTAAACCGACACACGCCGCTTCTTGCGAGGATATGTTTCTGCTGTGGTAACCCTGAACCTTGGCTGCTTTCGTACAATCGGCACACAGGTACGAGCAATCTCGTAGTGCTTGTCCGACCCCGATACAACAACCATCGAAGTGACTTCATCATGATCCTCTGTAGATACTAAGAGCGTTGTAACTCCATATATGCTGGAGAACCTGCCCGCACGCTGAACAAACCGAAGCCGATGTTCATCAACAAAAACTGCATCATGAAGCTTGTCCGCGTCTTCTGCACTCAAGCCGGATATACCTTTATCTCTGTCGCGAACAACGCCTTGCGGCCAATTGACGAGCATGTATCCCTTCTTCTCCAGGTCCACTTCAAGGGTAGACCACGGTAGTCGACCGTTGAGCAACTTGAAGCCGACTTCACCTGCAAGCATGGCGATCGATGGGCGGAACACGTGTTTCGTGTAATGAAATGACTCACGAAGCATCTCGACGAGTCTTTGTTTGACTTTATCAATCTTGCGTATTTTCTTGGGGTCCGTGTTGAATCCGGAACGAAAGACAGACGTCGAGGATTCGATCCTGACGGTGTTGGCACCATCGCCAGTCCCAGAACGGATCAAGTTGATTCAACAGTGATAACGCTTACGTTGAGTCACATCCAGCATCCGCTATGCTTTCGAGTTGAGTGTTTTGCACGCCACAAGGTAGGGTTGAAGGGACAATATCACGAGGGACACAAAATCCTTTTGAAAACCTGAAGGATGTCGTTAGGAAATTATGCAAAGGAGACGGTAGGGTACCCTTACCAATCTGCGTAGTCGTAGCTCAAATATGCGCTGGCATTCATTGTGCCCGAGGGAGGGATGCGGGAGGATGTACTGCAAAGCCATTTCGTCAGGTGCAGACGATTGCTCAAAGAGCCGTGTTCGTTGACATCTGGCTCCCCACTAGCGGAGGTGGTGTGTGAATCAGACACCATGGAAGATGAGGCGAGATGATCTGCATCATATAGCTTTGAAGATGTGTAAAAAAGTGAGTGGAGCGCTATAGTCAAGCAGATGCTCACATCAAGATCAAGGTCCAACACTTGGTCATCACCGAAGACGTGTGTAGAGTACAGTGGAAGTGGATGGGAGAGGAGGGTTTGAGCGACGCGTGGAGTGTTATTGGGCGCATCATGGTTAGCGAGGCTGGTCTGTGAAGGGAATAAGTATGCATGCCAAGGTGCACCCGATGAGTGTCATCACCCCGCCCTCTACGGAATTCAACCGAGGTACCCGCCACAAATATATCTTTCCATCCTGGGTTGCTGATGCCACGTATTGACCAGAGGGAGAGAAACAGAGTGCACGGACAAAATCGTCATGCTGTAGATGTTGGCCAACGGGATGTCCAGAAGATGCATCCCAGAAACGAACAGTTTTTGTCCCACGACGCGCTTGCAAGGAGCGATCCATCTGGCGAAAGAGAGAGGGTTTCTATTGACTTGGTGTGACCCGTCCAAGGGTCTCCAATTTGAGTTCCAGTGTCGGAGTTCCAACAGCGGATCGTTTTGTCGTCCGAGCCAGAGAAGAGCCTGCTGCCATCGCGTGACCATAGTACACTGGAGACATCAGCTTCGTAGCCCTCCAATGGACCGAGGATGAGTGCGCCACTCTTGATATCATAGACTCGAATGTCCTTATTGGTGCCACATGCGAGTTTCTTTCCGTCGGGAGAGAAACACAAGCACCAAGGCGAATCCACATCGATGGCATTGTTGACCAGTCTTCCTTGCATGTCGTAAAAGGACACAGTTGAGTAGCTCCCTACCGCAATAAGTTGATCATCGGGTGAGATGGCAAGTCTGTGGTATTCCCTCGCGTGAGTCCAGTCTTTGATGAGCATGTGCGATTCGACGTCCCACACTTTGATGCTCCCATTATGGCCACTGCTGATGATCTTCCTGCCATCCCTGGTCACGGAAAGGCCGGTTATTCTGTCCTCATGCCCCATCACTGACCATTCTTGCTTTCCACTCTCCAAGTTCCGCGCCCTCACATATCTATCCAACGATCCGGTGACAACTCGTCCATCAGGGAGATATATCAGCCATATCACATACGAGTCGGTACGGATTACTCGATGTGGCTGAGGTCTATTATTCTTAGCCTGTGGTTCTGGTACGACGCTGGACATGATGGTTTGGTGGTAGTTGATTGCGAGCTGGGACTGCCTATTCGCAAAGGTGTGTGGCAAGAGAGTCAAGAGAGGGAAAGCACTGAACACGTTCCAGCGAACCTCCACACCCTACACCACGAGCCTTGAGGCAGTGCAGTGGCCTTTTTGAGCACCCAATCTTAACTATACGCGGTCGTTGTCCTCGTGCCTCAAGTCATGCAATGCATACTACTACGATCTAGTCAGGTTACGAGTACCATTTCCACCTGATGAGATCTGTATATGATCACTCAAGCTGTTTCCAATGTGATAACTCCTTGGTACGCTTCTTTCTGTCGACCTTTGTAAACACAAACTTGACGACCATCACGATGATTCTACATTCCAACCTTGCATACGACGCTGTGAGTAGCCCCTCCTTGGGTCTCATCAGAGCACATCCCGTACAGAAGTTGGGTGTGGGTCTTGGGGGACGTCAGCAAAAGCGACGTATCGACTTGCTTGGCTCATGTAGAAACTGGTCTCGATGGCCGAAATGAGATTTGAATTAGATAATGATATCAAGCAACCGTACTATGGCAATGTGCAGTGGCATACCTGGGGTTGCAAACTTCATCTGTAATTTCACCTCCGGCGAGGAGGTGGGTGAAAAATGAGATGTTGAAGGTATGATGGTACGAGCTTGGGCAAATACCTCCGGGGAATGGTGAATAAACCAGCGGATAGCCCTATTCTGATCAAAAGACCATACTCCCTCGGCGGCAATAGAGGGTACGGGAGGAAGTTGAACCAGAAGATGAGAGCGGGTGGCGTTTAACACTGGGAACGACACATGTCAGTGGCAGTTTGACTCGCTTGGCGAAAAAGCTGCGATAGCGTATGTCTACTTGATAGTTGGCAAGATACGACGAAATGAAAGGTCAACATCTAACCACAAAGAAGGTCAGTGTTGCTCGAAACATACCCTGTGCACCATAACATCAATAATTCGTTGGTAGCCCATGTTTTCCCCGATAGGTTATCCTGGTGGCTACTGGACTGACATTTCAACTGTAGGCTATTCCGATCACTGAATGGGATTGACTTAAGTTGGAACATGTTCGATTCTAGGCGACAGAATGACGTAGGTGTTGCTATCTATCTTTTTCTCGCTCTGATCGTGTGCTCTTCATCTGTTATAATCGTAGCGTATGACTATATGGATTTGTCTCCGGTTTGGCAAAAAGACCTCGGGCAGGTTCATTTCGATCTTGCAAAATACGATCACCTCACTGCTGCCCATACCCGTGATCAAGTTTATGCCCTCGGGACATCACATACATCAAATGCTCTCCTTTCCTTTGATTTCATTAGTTGCTTTGTAAAGGGACGATACGTGGCGCATGCACCACAAAAGCGAGGTTCTCAATACTCTCCTCAGTCGATGACGAAGCGACTTTCAGCATGACAGCAATGAACGACTTTGATACACGGAGTTATAAGCCATCGATCAGATCATACAGGCTACTTGGGGCTGGTTGTCTAATCCTGGCGACGAAGCTCTTCCATGGTCTTCCAGGCTCTTCTTGTAGTCGTCTCAGTAGGTCATTGCTTCTCACGGCGAGATGAGTAATGTCCATGTGTCAGATGCGTGTATTTGTTCCGTTTCAACAAGATGAATGGTGTTTCCCATGTTGATCGCTATGCCGACTGTGGACTTCAATGACGCACGAGGACCTACGTCCATCGTCACTGTGACCGATGACCACACAGAAAGCTGCTGCCCCCAACTGTAATGGACAGCTTTCGATCAAACGTCAAACATCAAACTATCACCTATTGTCGTGCATGCGAGGGAAAAGGAAATCGGGACGAGCTTCTCATTGTGACTTCCTCATGTCTGAGTCATTTGGATAGTCCATGGTGGTAGTACTCCATGGAATGCGTCAAGGTCAGACCGGATTTATGTCTACTAGTGTCAACCTCGTACGTTCGTTTCATTACATAGGGTCAATAGCGAGTCTCTTCGTGACCCACAAGCACTCAAAAACGGTCATCAGAGGTATTCCCCCCTTGAGAAGATGATCATAACGATATGGTTCTTCGTCACCTGGAACACCCTTGCCTGCGCTATCGTTTCGCACCATCCTTGCAGTCCACTAACATCGAGGCACGAACTAACCATACTGCATCCGACGATAGATGTTTGGCATGCAGAGGGTATTGTACACCATGATGGCCAGAGTTGAGTAAGCGCAGCGAACAGAATTTCGTGGGTATAGACAGAGCCGATCTTGTCACATGGGGTGGACAAGGGTCTCCCATCTTTCTCGACAAACGGCTCTACGACTCAACCAGTCAAAATGAAATTGAATACTCAGCGAGGTGTCAGAGTTAATTCTAGTGACCATATTCACTTTAATGGGGCATCAGCTAGGAGTATAAATACATCCTATCTAGCGAATTGTAACCTAGAGTGCAAGTGCTACTATTTAACGGATATCGAGTCCGTCAGAATGACGTGTCCGTGAATGGTAACCCTCCATCGAACGAGTAGGGCATAGGACAAAATGTACGCTTATACACGCCCCTTCTTGTGCGGCTGTTTTACGTCCATTTCGACCATAGTCTCTCCGAACTCCAGTTGCTTTCGTAGCATTGCTCCTTCTCGCGTGATTGAACCGAGCACTCTACGCCAAAATGTGAAGCTATTGTAATAGATGTAAATGCTAAGGTGTCAGAACGATTACCTGAGTGAACTGAAATCATGGTTACTACGCACCTGTCCTGACTATCCTCGTCGCTGGCAATTTGCGTAACCTGGGTACTTAGCCTTCCATGTATGATTGGCTAAGTGTCGACCACGACTCTTGCTCTTGATCGGTTTGACTTGAAACGGATGCGAGCAAGTCACAGAGGTGAGGAGACTGTGGACAATGGCTCAAAAACTGCTGGATGGTCGAAATCATCATGTCCGTAGTAGGTCGCTCCTCTATCGCTGACCAGCAAAGCTGAATTAAACTCCAATGCGAGTCGTCTATCGCCCGAGACTCTGGTCGGCCAGGTTTGTGACCCCTTGCCAGCCGTAAAACAACAGCCGTGTCTTCCCGTACTTCCGACCAAGGTTGTTTTCCTGACAGCACCTACAAGGGTATCAAGACATGAACCTCGCATTTGTACACGACCAACTTCCCTGGAGAGCAATGCAACCAAAGGAATATATGTCGCTCTTGATCGACCGGTTGAATGTCTCTCTTGGGTTGGCTTGCTCTGGTGAAATCCAACGCAATGCACCTGGTCGCGTCGTGGACCTTTGGAGGTAATTGAATGCCTCTGGAATATGCCCCACCAGGGAAGCGTAGCCAAAATCGGTTAACCGGGCGGTATAAACGGAATCGAGAAGCACATTGTTCTATTCTTTGGTTAGACAAAGAGACGGCAAGATTCTTCTTTGACACACAGAATTCAGGTCACCATGCACAATTGGATTCGCAAAGGAATGCACTGTAGCACGTTATTTTCCCCTCATCTCACCAACGATGAAAGCAACCCACAGTAGTGCAACCCATTGGCAATATCCAGCAGCTATCATGTAGTGTTAGAACATGTAGACGTGGAAAAGGTTCAGTGAACACACAAACTGTAGTCGATGTCCCAAATTCAGATGATCGTCGTACCTCTCCAAGAAACGATGGAGAGATTCATTTGGCATCCATAATGAAACCAACGACATCGCGCCACTCATTCCAAATCCATAGGCAATCCCTAGGAATGGAACGACGTTGATGTGATCGAGTCTTCTCCAAATTCCGAGTTCCCGACGGAGCATCTATGAAACAACTCAGATCGTGTTATTGGTTGTCGAGGAGGCGAATTACCTTAGTAGATCTGCTGTTCATATTTCCATCTATTGCAAATTTGAATCGAAAAGCCTTCACTGCGACCTGAAGCAGAGGTAAGTCGCAGGGCAGTGTGAATAATGCCAATATCAGACCTCCTTCACGTCTGACGAATTGTCGGTGTACAAACACTTATACACATCACCAAAACCTCCTCCGGCGACGTACTGGTCATCGATTTTTATAATGTCAGGTGTAAGGTCAGGCGGTGGGGGGACATCCGTACTAAAAAAAATCGGTCTCAAAGAAGGAAGCATGCTGGTTACTGAAGAGACATACTTAAAGTCGGACATTCGATGCTGTCCTAGAAGTTCCACTACCGCTGCCGAGAGGACGTTGTTTGTACTTTTCTGGCTTAAGGCATCGGTAGGCTTGGTGGTGGGATGGATTCTATTTGGACTACGTGGGTCAGTGGGGGCTTCAATCCTATAACCGAGCGAAGAGGGTGTCAAGGCTCTCGATGAGAAAATTGTACTAGAGTGTAGCGAAGTGACATACCTCGCGCCAAAGTTAGTAATGCAATTGCTTACATCAACATTGAGATCTGGGGCTCGTTCGGCACTGCGAATCTCCGTAGACTCGGAGTATGGTGTGGGAGGATGAAAGAGGGAGACTTGCGTGCCGTGCATGGTGGTGCGGAGTACCTCGAGGTTAGCGAGGGTTGCCTATTCGGCGAAGAGAACGATCAGCATAAATACACGATTACACTTGCTGAGTATCATTACCCGGTTCTCGACGGAATACAGCCTTGAAAGTACCCGCCACAAATACATCCTTCCATCCAAGGATGCTGATGTGACGTATTCACCAGAGGGAGAGAAGCAAACTGCAACAACGTTGTCGTCATGTTGCAGCTGTTGTCCAATGGGATCTCCAGAAGTCGTGTCCCAGAGACGAACAGTATTATCGTCAGAGGCGCTTGCAAGCATCAATCCATCTGGTGAAAAGGAAAGGGTCCATACATTGTCGGTATGACCCGTCCAAGGATGTCCGACTTGTTCTCCTGTATATGAATTCCAACAGCGGATCGTGTTGTCGAATAAGCTAGAGAAGAGCCTGCTGCCGTCACGTGACCACAGCACACAACGAACCAAATCTTTATGGCCCTGCAACGGACCAAGGATGAGTGTTCTACTCTTGACGTTATAGATGCGAATGTCATCAACAGTGCCACATGCGAGTTTGTCGCCGTCGGGAGAGAAGCACATGGACATTACAGGCCTACCCACATGGACAGCATTGATGACTGGTCTGCCTTCCATGGTGTATATGGCCACGGTCCACCTGCCGACCGCAATGAGCCGTTCATCCGATGAGAGGGCAAGCGTGGGGTAGATTTCCGGGTGAGTCCACGCTTTGACAAGTTTGTGCGATTTGGCGTCCCAAACTCTGATATTCCCGTGCTCGTCACTACTGATGATCTTCCTGCTGTCCTGTGTCACAGCAAGGCCAGTTACTTCGCCCTCGTGCCCCATTGATGTCCCTTCTGGCTCCCAGCTTTCCACATTCCAGACCCTCACATTTCTGTCAGAAGAACTGGTGACAACTCGTTGTCCGTCAGGGAGGTACACGAGCCTCCGAATAGTCCCATCGCGGATCGGGATTACTAGATGTGGCTGAGGTCTGTTATTCTCAACCTGTGGTTGTGTGACGCTTGACATAGTCTGTTGACAGTTGGTTGCGAACTGGATATTGAAAACTTGAGTTGGCAAAATATGGGCGTGGCACAGGGACTGTGGGAGGGGAAACACCGAACACGTTCAAGTGAACCACTTCCACGGCTTATACTACCCACGAGGCAGCGCAGTGACCTTCCTCCAGCGCTTCAACATCTAATCTTGGCAATATGTAGTTGTTGGCCCCATGCCCTAATTCACGCAGTACATACTACTACGATCCAGCCGGCCAGATCACCACCACCGTTTTCGCTTCACGAGGTTTCTATGTCACCAGTGGATTTGTTTCCAATGTAGGACTCAACTCTTCCATTCGGTTTCCTGTCTAGCTTTGTAAACACATGCTTGACGGCCATATTTACAATACTCCCGCTCCAATCGCAGATACAACGCCTTGAGCAGCCGTCCATGTATCGTCCCACAGGGCGACACTTTCGAGGGGCTGGCAGAGGTCTCAAGAACCGTCGATACGAGAAATGTATCGACCTGCTTGGCTCGTCTGGTAGGTCACAGAGGCGCGAGTAAGCGATGGTAGACAACACATGTTGAATTGGGAGGGCCTGTGGAGGAGACACGTTGACCTGTTGCAAGCAGGGACAACTGGGAGGTGTTGACAATAGAGAATGTGGGTCTGGTGGTTGACAGGATGGAATAGCGACACCTGGCCAGCTGAACGATAGGACTGACTATGCCTCGCCTGCATTGCTCGAAATGTCCTCTGTGCATTACCACATAACAACATTCGTCACCGACCCCGACAACTGGAGGAGCAGGCTAGACCGATATTCAAATGTAAGCATCCTGATCACGGAACGAGATCGAGAGAAGCCAGAACATGAGAAAATCAAAGACAGTGATGCATATCGAGGGGAACATGGCACTGTACTGGCAAGATAATATGCATCCCCGTAGAACGACCTGAGAAGGTTGAGTTTGTTTCGTTGAAGGCGTTGACGTCGACGACGCCACGTAGAGTACTAGCAGAGATGACTTGGAATTGGGTGCCCTTTCCTTTTTCCCACGGTGTCTCCGAACCTCAGGCTGCTCCAACCTTTTAAAGACAGATTCATCGTCCTTGGTCGAGTTGTCAGACGTAGGAGGTATCTGTCAGATGGTGGAGACAACCGTATAACTAATTAACATTCCTCAAGGCAACTAATTCGTTGTTCTAATATGCAATCTCTCAGGGCGCCATGTATGGCTAATGCGTTTTCCTTTTATTCTGTTATCTGCTTTACAAAGGCCCAATGCATTGCACGAGGACCATGGCTCTTGAGGACGAGATTCTCAGTACACCCCGACCTCCACGTGCAATCACGATGCGACTATTAGGACCGTACAAGGCGGTCAATCGGATCATATATATGTTGCTAAAGGCTCGCCCTCAAATCCTTACAAGCGTTCTTAAGTGCTCTTCCAGGCTGTTCTTGTGGTAATATCGGTATTCCATGGCTTCTCTGGGCAAGACGAGTAATGATTGCATTTCTGATACATGTATGCATTGAGTCTCGGCAGCGATGGCATTCCAAATGTTGACCCTACCTTGATTGTGGACTTGATCGATGTACGAGCGTTTCCATTCATCACCATTGCAACTGAAAACACAACAGGGAACGACAGTGCACAGGTACAGCGGGTGTCTTTCGATTCCGTCATTGAACCATCATGCACTGTCGCGTAACGGAGCCTACCCAAAAGTCGTTAAGGAATAGGGAGGAGATTGCGGCGAGTTCCATGTTGATATTTCCTCACGTCGTTTGGGTGGTCCGCCGCAGTAGTGCTCAACGGGCATGGCAATTTGTGCCGTATTGGTGCTGGTGCACGAAGTGTTCCATGAGATGTGTCAATGCTAGACCGGGTGTCCGTCTACTGGTATCCACTTCATACTGTTGGTCCACTACATACAGCGATAGTGAGTCTCACTGTATCTTCGTTGATGACCCATAGGCGTTCAAGTTGGTTGGTCGTCAAACGAAGTATGCTTCCCTTAACAAGACGAGCGAACGGAGACTGAGCCCGAGTTTGTCATACTTGTCATGTAACAGTCCTATAATTTCAATGACCGTGGCAGTTGTTTAAATAACGTATCAGCTAGGAGAATGAATTCGTCGTATGCAGTGAATCGTAACCAAGATCGGAAGTGGTGCTACCTAATGCATATCGAGTCTATCAGAGCTGTGTCCATGACTTGTAATTCCCCATCGAACGGATAGACTTTGGTGAAATACATGCCTACATGCGCCGCTTCTTGCGAAGCTGTTCTACAGTCGTTTCTGCTGTAGTCACTCCGAACTCCAGGTGATTTCGCACCAGTGATGTGGGGCGTTCCTCGTTCTCTTGTAGTTGATCCACGAGTTTTGCGTCCAAATGTGAAGCAATGCTAATGAGCGTAGATGGTCAGTTGTTATGTTACCTGGGTGGACTGACATGATGGTCACTGCATACCCTTTCTGATCATCCTTGTCACTGGCAGCTTGGATAACTTGGGTACTGAAGCCCTCCATGAAGGCTTGGTTGAGTATCGACAACTCCTCTAACCCTCGATCAGTTTGATCTGACCAGGATTTGAGCACGTCACAGAGGTGAGGGGACTGTGGGCAACAACTCAAGAACTGTTTGATAGTGGAAATTATGACCTCTGTAGTAGGTCGCTCCTCTATAGCTGACCAGCAACGTTGAATTAAACTCCAATGCGAGTCATCTATCGCTCGAGACTCTGGTCTGCCGGGCCTATGCCCCTCCGCCAGCTGCAAAATGACAGCCGCATCTTCCTGGACTTCTGACCACGGTTGTCTACCAGACAGCACCTGCAAGGGTGTCAGCATGGATTGAGAATTCGTATACATCAGCCTCCCTGGAGGGTGATACAACCAAAAGAGTATATGTCACTCTTGGTTGTCTGGTTGAATGCCTCTTCTAGATCAACTTGTTCTGGTGCGGTCCAACGCAATGCACCTGATCGTGCAGTGGACCTTTGCAGATAACTCAATGCCTCTGGAATATGCCCCACCAGGGAAGCGTAGCCGAAATCGGTTAACCGGGCGGTATAAACGGAATCGAGGAGCACATTGTTCTGATCTTTGGTTAGACAAAGAGACGGCAAGATTCTTCTTTGACGCACAGAATTCAGGTCACCATGCACAATTGGATTCGCAAAGGAATGCACTGTAGCATGTTATTTTCCCCCTCATCTCACCAACGATGAAAGCAACCCACAGTAGTGCAACCCATTGGCAATATCCAGCAGCTATCACATAGTGTTAGAACATGTAAACGTAGCGAATTTTCAGTGAACACACAAACTGTAGTCGGTGTCCCAAATTCAGATGATCGTCGTACCTCTCCAAGAAACGATGGAGAGATTCATTTGGCATCCATAATGAAACCAACGACATCGCACCACTCATTCCAAATCCATATGCAATCCCTAGGAACGGAACGATGTTGATGTGATCGAGTCTTCTCCAAATTCCGAGTTCCCGACGGAGCATCTACGAGACAACTCAGATTGTGTTATTGGTTGTCGAGGAGGCGCATTACCTTAGTGGATCTACTGTTCATATTTCCGTCTATTGCGAATTTAAATCGAAAAGCCTTGACTGCGACCTGAAGCAGAGGTAAATAGCAAGGCAGTGTGAATAATATCAATCTCGGACCTCCTTCACGTTTGGCGAATTGTCGGTGTACAAACACCTATACACATCACCAAAACCTCCTCCTGCGACGTACTGGTCATCGATTTTTGTAATGTGAGGTGTAAGATCAGGTGGTGGAGGGACATCTGTGCTAGAAGTTTGAGTTCAACGAAGGAACCACGTGGATTACCGAATGGACCTACTGAAAGTTGGACATTTGACACTGTCCTGGTAATTCCACCGCCATTGAGGGGACGTCATGTGTACTATTCTGGTTTGATGTATCGGTAGGCTGGGTTGCATTGCCAGAGGAGGCGGTGATGTGAATTGTATGTGGATCACGTGGGTCAGCGGAGGTGTCAATCCTGTAACCGAACGAAAGGAGATTTGGCTCCCTTTATGAAGGAACTGCCAAAGT
Source organism: Brasilioporus rufonigricans (assembly GCA_038089195.1). NCBI lineage: Eukaryota > Fungi > Basidiomycota > Agaricomycetes > Boletales > Boletaceae > Brasilioporus > Brasilioporus rufonigricans. The sequence goes on from JBBPKJ010000467.1 coordinate 13,435, forward strand.
AGAGCGTAACGAAATAACATACCACGCGTCAAAGTTGAAGTTGAAGTCTACATCAAGATCGAGGTCTGGCACTTGTTCGGCGCCAGGAATCCGGTTAGAGTATGGAGGAGGATCAACCAGTGTGCATTGCGAGCTGCGCAGGATGTTTTGGGCAGCATCGTGGGGAGCAGATATTGTCTATCAGGTGGACAATGATGAGTATGAATACTGGTGGGTTACATCTGCAGAGTGTCATCACCTGGCACTCTACGGAATTCAACAGAGGTACCCGCCACAAATATATCTTTCCATCCTGGGCTGCTGATGCCACGTATTGACCAGAGGGAGAGAAACAGAGTCCACGGACAAAATGGTCATGTTGTAGATGTTGGCCGACTGGATGTCCAGAAGATGCATCCCAGAAATGAACAGTTTTGTCCCGCGACGCGCTTGCAAGGAGCGATCCATCTGGCGAAAGTGAAAGTGATTTTATCGAGTTGGTGTGACCTGTCCAAGGATCTCCAATTTGTGTTCCGGTGTCGGAGTCCCAACAGCGGATCGTTTTGTCGTCTGAGCCAGAGCAGAGTGTGCTGCCATTCCGTGACCATAGTACACAACGAACAAAACTTTTGTGGCCCTCCAACGGACCGAGGATGAGTGCGCCGCTCTTGACGTCATAGACTCGAATGTCTTTATTGGTGCCACATGCGAGTTTCTTTCCGTCGGGAGAGAAACACATGCACAGCGGGAGCCTATTCAGACGGATGGTATCATTGACCAATCTCCCCGTCATGGTGTATATGGCTACTGTCCTCCTGCCAACTGCAACGAGTCGATCATTCGGTGAGATGGCAATACTGGGGTTGATGTGTGGATGAGTCCATTCTCGGACAAGTTTGTGCGATTTGACGTTCCAAACCTTGATCTTCTTATCCTCATCACAGGTGATAATCCTCGTGCCATCCCGGGTTACAGCAAGGCCGCTTATTCCATACTTTTGCTTCATCAGTGCCCCTCCTTGCTCTTGACTTTCCAAATTCCAGACCCTCAAACTTCCGTCCTCAGACCCGATGACAATTCGTCCGTCAGGGAGATACGCGATGCCATTAATCACATCGTCCCATTCAGCTTCGATTACTAGGTGTGGCCGAGGTCCGTCATTCTCACCTTGTGGTCCTATGATGCTTGACATGATGGTTCGTTGCCAGTTGGTTGCGAGCTGAGGCGGGTCGCCGTGTTTGCAAAGGTGCGTAGCGAAAGGACCGAAGGAAGGATTCACAGTGCTCACTCCCACGTTCAAGTGACCATCCACCGCTTACGAGCCTTGAGGCGGTGCAGCTGCCTTTAACGCCTAACATCGCTCAGTTGCCCTCGTATAATGCTGTATGCTGTGCCTACTACCATTCAGCTTGATTATTCCTCGGACGAGGTCATCATATCGTTCGTTGATCTGTTCCTGACGTGAGGTCCAACTCTTCGCCACGCTCCCTCTGTTGGCCTCCGTAAACACATGCTTGACGACCATGTCCACCTAGGTCAATATGCCAACTCCACACGTGATGTCGTTATTCACGTTCTGTGATCTGGAAGCCCCTCTTGCTGTTGTTCCACTATGACAACGACACATTCGCCGATTTGGCGGATCTCGAGAAACTTGGACATAAAAAGACATATTGACATATGTGACTCGTCTGGAAATCAGGTGCAATGGCACTAGCAGATAATGCGTGTTGAATTGGGAGGACGTATGAAGATCCCTTGGCACTGGTAGACTTCCTGTCACAAACAGTGTCCTCACGACACTGTCAAAGATGCTGGAATGGGAGACGCTTGTTAGACGACCGTTGCGTGCGCTGCCTAATCGATCGGAAATCCGAAAGGATTGGGCACGTCGATACTACTTTGCTTGGATGGTGCGCACATTTGTTCCATGTTATTTTTCTGTCATTGCAATGCGGGTTAAAGAGGGATGCACCCCCGCATAAGGGCTTGCCATCTATTCTTTATCTTCTGCAAAGAATAGGACGTATCAGGTAGATTAGACACGACAATTGATGTCGTCGTTCGACAATCTTGGAGCTGACCTTCACATCGCACCATGAAACTATCTGATATGTTCGTTGATTTAGTGTCGATAGACGAACTGGAGCCATTTGGCCGGGAGGGATTGTACCCAGGTTCAGTTTATCCATGGGTGTACCCTACCTTCCGGTCTCCCCAGGGAAGTAACGAACAGCGAGAAAACATTGCAGGTGTAGTTGGGGACCTCAAACACAGTAAGGCAACGAAAATGGCATCAAACCGTTCGTTGTGCCATTACCGATCTCGTGATCCGCATGCAACGTCGCGACTAGGTCAATGAAGTTTGGTAGGAGTATTCCAAGCGGAATTAGTCGCCTGTGTTCGAACAATGTTACCAATAACCCAAGGAGCCAGGATATTTTTACGGTGATCGTGACTTCGAACTCGGAACTTCAATATGTCGACATTTGAGATAGACGAATTGTGTACTACACCTTCCCAGCTGTTTCCTCGCCTGACTAATAAATAGTTGTATGCTTGATTGGCTAGAGAATGCCAAGGCGGTTTTCCAACTTGTTACCGACGAGGAAATAGAACGATGGTACATTCACGTAAAACGAAATGCGTAATATATACCGCGTCCCAAGCCCATGAAATAAGAAATCCTTGAGTAAATGGATAGGGAATGAAATGCATACCCCATACGCCCCGCTCCCTTGCATGCCCTCGAATATTATTCGTTTCCACTATAGTCGCTCTGGACGTTGGCCCCCTTCCCACAGGTGTTGCAAACCGTTGATCGCTCTTGTGAAGTTAGTTTGAACTCGATGTCTCAGAATCAAACCGACGCTGATAGGCGCGAATACCGAGGTGTCAGTCTGTTAAAATGAGCTGAGATAAACGGAACTGTACCTTCCTGATCATCGATGTCGCCGGGAGCGGGTGACATCGGTACTTGAGCCCTCCGTTGAGTCTTGTCCGAAAGACGGCGACAGCTCGGCACCGAGATCAGCCTGACTTGAGCACGATGACAGCAAGTCACAGAGCGGACGGACTTGTGAACAATGACTCAACAACTGTAGAATCACGGAGATGATCGCCTCCGCAGTCGGGCGGCCCTCGATCGGCGACCAGCAACGTTGAATCAAATTCCAGTGTGAGTCCTCTATCGCTCGAGACTCTGGTCTGCCTGGTTTCTGTCCCTTCGCCAGCCGTAAAACAACACACGAGTCCTCCCGGACTTCCGACCATGGCTGTTTGCCGGATAACACCTGCAAGGACATCAGCACAAGCCTGGAGGTTGTGTTCAACGAGCTTTCCTGGAGGGTCACACAACCAAAGGAATACATATCACTTTTGGTCGTCCGAGTGGACGTCTCTTCCGGATCGATCTGCTCTGGTGCGATCCAGCGCAATGCTCCCGGTCGTGCAGTCGACCTTTGGAGATAAGCCAAGGCTTCCGGAAGATTCCCCACCAGTGAAGCAAAACCGAAATCAGCTAAGCGTGCAGTGTAGTCTGCATCGAGGAGTACGTTGTTCTGACCCTTAGTTAGACAAAGAAGACACTATATATTCTCTGACGCACACAGTTCAAATCGCCATGGACGATGGGGAAAGAATGCACTGAGGTTTGGTTAGTTTCTTGCGGCCTTTGATAAATGAGCGACTCCGCACAATATTGTAGCCCATTAGCAATATCTAGTAGCTAAACCGGAGGTTAGAGAGCGAGAGTAGAAAAATTGAGCAGACACACAAACTGGAGTCGGTGTACCACATCCAGCTTGTCGTCATGCTTTACTAGAAACTTCTGAAGAGATTCATTAGGCATCCACAACGACACCAACGACATCGTGCCGTCCATCCCAAAACCATATGCAATACCCAGAAAAGGAACAATATTGTCATGCCTCAATCTCTTCCAGATTCCGAGCTCTCGACGGAGCATCTAAAAACAGATTTGCATCATATCTTTATTACGACACAAATACCTACCTTGATTGGCTTGTTTTCCGCATCTCCTGCGATCGTGAAACTGAATCGAAAAGCTTTCACCGCAACCTGAAGGGGTGGGTGGGGTAAATAGGAGGTAAAAATGAGCCGTAGCAACGCTCAGACCTCGTTTGGTACTAAACCGCCAAGATAACGACATTTATAAACGTCACCAAAACTTCCTCCAGCCGAATACTGATTTTTAATCTTGACGATGTGGGGTGTGAGATCTGGTGGCTCAGGAAATTCAGTGCTACAGTTAATCCGAACGAAACAATTCTCTCAGGTAATTATACTAAAGAAGAACGAAGTAACATACCCAAGAGTGGCCATATCGTGCTGAAGTTCCACTGAATGAGGTAGTGCTGCGGGAGGAGTGGAACAAGCCGAGACATATGACTATTTGGAGACATGAGCGACTAACGAGCAACCTTGGCTGTGTCAAAGGCTCATACTTGTTCGGCATCTAGGATGGGAACGACAGGGAGCTAAACCAGAGCTAAGAGAGACATACGTGGAGGAACAAGCATAACGTACATCTGGAACAGTTTGACCCGCCTGCAGCAGCGGGGGCGATAACTATAGCGTCCAGAACAAGCTGAAGGGAATAAATACCTGATATTCGATAGAATTTAGCCAAGATACCGGCCACAGGTACATGGATCCACTGGATCCTGTTGATATCACGGAGTCACCAGAAGGAGAGAAACAGACGGCAGTGACAACTTTATCATGTGGTAGAAGTTGTCCGATGGGATGACCGGTAGCTGCGTTCCAGAAACGAACAGTTCGGTCGTCGGATGCGCTTGCAAGAATTGATCCATCCGGGGAGAGTGACAAGGAGCGTACACGATCTGTGTGACCCGACCATAATGGTCCGATTGGTTTCCCCGTACTTGTGTCCCAACAGCAAATTGTCCTGTCGCTGGATGCAGAGAAAAGCCTTCCGCCATCGTGGGACCACAGCACGCAATAGACCCAATCCTTGTGCCCTTTCAGTGGGCCAAGGATGAGCTCGCCATTTCCAACGTGATACACAAAGATGTCGTCACGACTGCCACAAGCGAGTTTGTGCCCATCTGGAGAGAAAGACAAGGACCAGACTTTGTCGCTGACCTCGAAGGGATGGTTGACCTGCTCCCCTTGCATGGTGTAAATGACCACGGTCTTCTTCCCAACCGCGATGAGCCGGTCGTCGGACGAGATAGCAACTGGCGGGAAGAACTCCACCGGTAAGTGAGTCCATTCTTTGACGAGTTCGTGCGATGCAACGTCCCACACTTTGATCTTCCCTTCGTCGTCCCCGCTGATGATTTTGGTGCCATCTCGGGTCACAGCGAGACCTCTGATTTCACTCTGGTGTTCCATCGAGGTCCCTTCTTGCTCCCCGTTTGCCAGATTCCAGACCTTCAATGTTCTATCCTTGGCTCCAGTGACGACTCGTCGTCCGTCAGGATGACACGCAAGGACCCAAATGAAGCAGTCATGCGCGGAGACGACAAGACGTGGGTGAATTCCACCGTTGTCGAGCCCACTTGACATGACAGTGCCACGGTAGACGGATGTGCAAGGAGACTGAGGGAGAGAAGACACAGAAGACACTCAGGGCTCTAGTGCCCAGGGAACATCAGGCTGCCGTCAAGCACAGCCAGAGTACGATCTAGCCAGTTCGCGACTACGTATGTAAAACTCTCTGCCAGGTGCAGGTACAGGTACCATTGGCAGAGGCGAGCCTGGTGTGCTGCGCCATCAGAGGACCCCGAAGTCACACTCAACGTAGCAGGGACTCCGAGTCACTGAGACTTGATGCGCCACAACTGATGATCAACGATTCAAGTTCTTGGAACACCACGGCATCGCATCTAACCACAACTTCTCTCCACGACTCATCGTCGCCTACGTCTTGAATCAGCACGGTTGTCCTTCCGACATCGAACGATACGGCCATCCAGTGATACGGCAACGTTGCCTCCTGATGGCGGTGATTAAGGCACAGAAGGCATCAGCTTATCACCACATCAACCCTTTCTCCCCTTAGAGCCCTGATGCGTGCGACATCGTACGATCAGCCATCAGTCCCGAGGCTCTCTTTGCTACCTTTCAATTTTGTCGACGTTTACGAGCCGACGAGGGTGTCACAAGGACGGGACATGCGGTGAGCCATTCGAAGTCCCAAAGGTCTAGAAGCAAAAGAAGAAATTTACATTCAACATCTAATTCATCTTGTGAAATGCATATTCGGTACGTCGCAAAGCACTCCACTCTATGGCTGCGTGGACGTATAGGACTGGTTACAGTTCGCATAGGAGAGACTGGTGGATCCACTCCGCATATAGCAAATCTTGGCCGGGATACATTCGCCCGTGCAGTTTGAACCCATCACGGAACTTTTAGATTGGTAGGTATTGAACGTCTGAGGAGTGTGACATCAGGTTAGTGGTAACATCGACAACTTCCCTTCTGCACGTACCTCAACCAGCGATGGGTTGTACTCCATTTCTGTAGGGTACGTGTATATCAAGGTGCCCTTGGTGTGAAAGAAAAGTAACGCGACTCACGTTCGGTGACGAGATGCCACCACGTCGCATTCAGTGGGTCATTGGCACCCCAAGTAATGTTTTGCCCATATGCTTCACGCGTGCTGTACTCCAGCACGTATGTCGGTCCCATTTCTGTCTGGTTGTCTAGCGTTGGGAATTCGTCGACGCGACTGATCCAGCTACATCATTAGAAGGTGAGCACATCTCACTTGCAGGCACGTCTCATCGGCACGTACGTGTATGCATCCAGGACGTCGAATGTCTGGATTAGTAGGTGAGTTCACAGGTATACAGCCTAGAAAAGGATACCTACGGCAGAGTCGACCTCGTACATACGGAAGCCCGAGTTGAGGCTCGTCAAAGGCGTAAGGGATGGCATAATCTATCCCTCTTCATCAAGTGTTTCCCCGCCAGTCAACGTAGAGAGACATACCCATGAGACAGCCTGGGCGGTCTCGGCGTTGATGTTGGTTGCATTGTTCGCGTAGAAGATCTGCAGAGGGTACACGTTCGTGGTGAAACGCAGGATCAGTAAGGACCACCACGTACCGAAAGTTGATCCTCATGCGTATGTCCGAAAAAGATGTCTATCACGGAGAGACTTAGTTCATGCATTCCCCCGCGTTTGTAGACCCTTACTTACTTGCGATGACATGTGGTGAGTAACGATCAACGCTTTACCTCGCTTCAGCCTTGTTCCGTGATATAACCAGTAGACGGAACTCAACATTTGGTAGACTGTAGCCATGGTCAGCCTAGAGCGCCATAAAAGAGCACAAAGGAAAGGAACTCACATAGGTTCGTAGGATTGAACTGAGCCTCTGAGACACCCCATCCGCTCAAAACATGACCGATGATCCAGACTAGACAATCGTTCGTAGGACAATCACAAATGACATGTAGGAGACTCACCTCGATCACCTGCATCCTCGGCGTCCTGAAGCTCATCAGTGAGAAAACGGAGGATCCCAAACGGATCAGGCTGAGAGGCATTAACGTAGGTAAAGTAGTTCGATCTATAAAGTTATCCCAGAATCGTCAACTGCTGAACGGGAACCTGAACGAAGTGACATACGTATACCCTGTTGTCGTTTCCAGGTGTGAGATGTTCATGGATCAGTTACCAGGTGACGAGTAGGACGTACACATGTCGGTGTCTAGGGATATTATGCGCAATCCGTCGGGACGCTTCAGGGTATATGCAGCATAGTGTGTGCGCGCGTATTCGACAGAAGCCTCCGGAAGCCAATCTTCATAATACCACATGGTAGAGACATGGTCATACAACCTGGGTGTCATTAGCGATAATCGGGGATAAGACGGATAAGGTGTCCACATACCAGTTGAATTGATTTCCAAGGACGAAACCCCCAGAGTAATAGGGGATCATTTGGAATTGCATCTATGAAAGAATGATATGAGTCTGAAAGTAAAAAAAACGAGCTTTTAATTACATATGTGTCGTGGTTTCCAAGCGTGGCGTACACTGGAGCGGGACCAAGGTATTGCTTGAGGAGATTATACACTGTAACCTGCGTTTCTCCGTGAATATTAGATCAACAACCCCTGCCAATCGACCTTACCTCGCAATATTCTACATATGCTCTGCAGTGCGGTTCCATAATTAAAATCTGATACGCTGTGAACACTCAGAAACCTGACCTGGAATATTGGTTATCGGGATCATGCGATGTTATATCCCCAGTAAACAAGGAAAAGTTGAACCCAGTGCCCTGGGTTTCGGTTACCTCAGGAATGGCCTGCATGGTAGCAAGCATAAGCGAGAATGGTGTATCGCTGCCGTCGGTATGTGTCGTCAATGAAAAGTACGAAGAGTACCCAAGTCAGATATATAAACTTACCAGTAGTAAGCACCATAGCGTGGAGCCGGAAGGAGAATCTGGTCGGGGGACGCGTTGTTGTATGCGTTCTCACGACAACACATGTACTGGCTACAGTTGGCCTCGTATCCGGTGGCGTAACCTAAAGATTCAATTCCGTCGGTATAAAGAACAAAGAAGCTAACGCGGGAACGCACGGGGATCGATGTGAATATCAGATAAATGAAGAACCTTCAGGCGTTCCCCGCTAGGTTGTTTCGGCGAGGGAAGAGGATTGGGTTTTGGTTTCGCAAACCAATCCGTCAGATTGAGCGGTAGCGTTGGTGGCATTGGGCACAAGGTCAATTGTGCACAAATCCGCTGGATTGGGGTACCAGACAAAGGTCTTAGTAACTGATCATGGGATCATTACGCCAGTCGACTCACCTGTCCATCGTATCCACTCATGTCACCAAGGGCGACCACCTGCGTAAAAACCGAACCGAGAGCAAGTCGGCTCATTTCGTCATAACAACTCGTCGGGTAGTGGAAGTATTCGCAGACTGCCTCGGCAAGGAGGGGGCCTTGTCCAGGAGCTGCCAAAACAAGCATTTTGGCAATAGCCAATGATGCTTGGCATTGAGCACAAGTGTCACCGTGGAGCGCAGGATTGTTAGCAATGGACTGGATCTGCGAAAATGCTTGTTGGAGGAGCTGTGAGGGTTCCTGTGGCAATGGTAATGGATGAGGATCGACGGTGTCGTTCTACCAAATCGATCAGTTGACGTGGAAATTAAATTAAACTTCGCCAAGGTACCTTGGGGAAATGTGCAGGGTCTGTCAGATTGACCGAAAAGATCGTGTTCTGCAGATCAGATGAGATGGAACAGTCAGCGCAATAACTTCACTAAACATACTGTGACTGGGTCCGAGATCACAGGCTGGGGTTGCGCTGACGTGGCGGTTGGATTGTTCCAGTATGACGCATATACGGAAGTCGGGAATTCCCCAGGAGCAGTGTAGGCAGAAAGTATCGCATCAGTGGCGACCACGCCATTCACACTCGCCAATGCTAGAAGCGCGAAGGATGTCGGAAAGGTCAGCATGGTGGAAGTGCCGACGGCTCCAATACGCGAACAAGGTTTTGAGACGTCCTCTCTTATATCAGCACGTGTAAGAACATTTTAACAGAAGCAAAAGATTACGTGCGGGAAAGTAGACAGACCCATGTGGGATGCTAACCGTGTCCATGCACGTTCACCATCCGGTCGGCATAATAGCTAACCAGTGGTGAGTCCCGTGCGACCAAACATAAAGTCCTGGGTATCTGGACGAGTGAAAACCATGGCCCAAATAAACCCTCTCATAGTATTTTGGAGGCTTTCCCAATACATGGCAAACTCCTGCGCCTGTCTTCCCATGATACTGAAGCATCAAGCCTGGGCCTTCGGAGGAAGGAGACCAGTTATAAATAGTATGCCGGGCGCCAGAGTTGAATTTAGCGAATCACGTGCCGTGAACAGTCGGCTTTCCTGTTCCTCCATAGTCCCGAAGATGTGCGGTAGTACTGAGTGCACCCTTATAACCGTGGGAACTGACTGACGGAAACACCTTCCTCTTTTGGGATTACCGACAAATACTAACAAATGCAACAAGCAAACTTGTAGCACAGTCAAGCAAGGTTTTCGCCAACGCAGTTGGCATTTTCGAGTAGCAAAAAGTAGTCACTTAGGGACTTTGAAGGGAGCAGCTGCAAGCCGGGAGACTCGGAGTTCAGACAGCCCTGTGGAAGGTCACGTGAGTGGTTCTCACATACATGTAAGTGATGTCCAATTTTGAACTTTCTGGTTACAGTATTATAGCCAAGGCCCTCCAGGCAATCCTGGACCACCATGATCCATCTGAGTATTGTATAGTATAATATGTACCTTGCGTACATCGTTACACAATTATTGCATTGCCATAATAATAACATACCCATGCTACAGAATCACTAGCACCCACTACTCATGCAGGTCATCTAGTGTCTGTCAGACCCACGTCAGCCACCACTGACAATCTTCCACATATGCACCAACATCAACGGCCTCCAGTTTGAAGCTTCAATGCAATTGATCAACTGAAATACACCCAGTTGTCATGTCCAGATCACAACCATCAGTGTCCTGAACGTCCAATGGTGTTACGCTAGACCCGGGTAGGGGCTAGGGTAGTCCTGTAAAGGCTAAGACTGGGAAGGTCAGGTGACCTGTCAGATATTCTGCTTAGGTAAGCGGAAGGAT
>JBBPKJ010000468.1:0-24059 GCA_038089195.1 Brasilioporus rufonigricans
ATACATAATCAACACTATCCCATAAACTTGAACAGCACAGCAAGATGGAGGCACCTTGGATTTAGTGAGGCAGTTGTGCCATTTCCGTGCCCACTTACATCGACAGGAGTCCACCAAAGCAAAGCAGATGATGCTCGATAAATTTGTAAAGCATACCACTGCATAGTAGCCACATCAATGATGAGCTTTGTGACCATGACATCACATTTTGTCACACATCGTTACCTTGCATATCTATCAGATTGCATAACGAATGTTGGGGTCCGGACACTATGCATTTTGAGCATATCAACTGTACTTAGAACGTCCGCTCCGCATTATAAGACCAATTATGAGTCCGCATTGGTTCTCCTACGTGTCCATCTGGCATCTGCCGCGCAGTGGACAGCAAGGAGTGGAAGGGAGACGTACCATTATGTCAAAATTCTCACGACGCGCGAGGTTACCTGTCCGACTTGGATTCATTTGTTCGGTCTGTGCTGCCAAGACCCTCTGGAGACTGATGAAGGAGAGTCAGCTTGTGCCAGTGTCAGATTTTCTTCCTTTCTTCCATCCCCAGTTTGTAAAAGTTTGTCCGGGCTGCTTGGCCAGCTTGTTCCGCAAGACGGGTTTGGTGCCCAAGCGAAGAGGTAGTCCTTTTTTTTTTTCCAGCCTCGGATTGTACGTTCGTCATCTACTACGAGTGTAGACTCCAATGCATACGACCTCTGAGCTACGTCATTGGTTCGGTTTTCGGCGAGATCACCCCGGTTCACAGTATGCAGTTGCATGTTCCCCTGATGCACGTACCCGTCGTGGTATGTCCATGTGGTCGTAAGACAGACATGATTGATGCAATCTAGATCTCCCTCGAGGATGATGATGCGACTGTCAGGACTGCAAAGACCTGCCGTTCATCATGACCGAGGCCGTCATTCAACTATATGATACATGACTCTAAATCAACCATCCCTAGGGTCTCAGGCTAGCAAGGCTTCCAGGCTGTCTACCTTGCACTAATAAGGTCATATCATCCAGCTAGCGTGGCACTGAAATTGGGAAAAAAGAAATAAAGGGCCAAGCATCGTCTGGTAGGAGTAGGAGTGTGGGGTTGTTCCATGGAGATTGCAATTGGGAGGTCACTGATAGGGTTGACAATGGGTCCGAGTTAATTGCTTGCTGTATCTTTCTAACCATTAGTATAGTGCAGTACGAGTAGTCGGTTCACTAATAGCATGCTCAACTACGCGTCAGAGCTGTGGCCAATTCCGAGGTGAAATGTCTGGGGAACATGTTGCTGGAGCTACTAGTAAATAATACGTCTAATAGCCTTATGAAAACTGATGCCGAATGGAATGAATGATACCTAACGTGCGCCAGCCAGATGTATTGCAAGCCCTAATCAGAGACAAATAAGGAGTAAAATGTGAGCCTACACACGCCGCTTCTTGGGAGACTATTCCATATCTACATCTGCCGTAGTCACTGTGAACTTCAATTGTTGCCCCGCACGCGATGTACTGCTCTCACGAGATCGATCCATACCCAATGTACCGGGAAGCGAAGCGATCCTGGTAAATGCAGACGCCGAGATGTTAATATGATTGATGGGACTGAAATAACCATAACCATATACCTGTTCCGATCATTCTCTTCGCTGGTAGTCTGAGCGACACCGACACACTCAACCTCCATATCATCCCGACTTGACCATGACTCCACCGCATCACGGAGAGGCCGAGATGGTGGGCAGTTCTTCAAGAAACCTTGGATAGTGGGAATTATCACGTCCATACCAGGTCGTTCCTCGGTTGGTAACCAACAACCCTGAATGAAATCCCAGTGCGTGTCATCCATTGTTCGAGACTCTGGCCGACCTGGCTTGCGGCCCTTCGCCAAACACAAAACAACTGCTGCATCTTCGCGGACTTCCGACCATGGTTGTTTCCCGGACAGCACCTACAAGAACATCAGAACAGACTTCATTTCGGTGTCCAACTAAGCTTCCCTGGAGGGCAACACACCCGAAAGAGTATATATCACTTTTGATTGTCTGAATAAACGTCTCCTCTGGATCGAGTTGCTCGGGCGCGATCCAGCGCAAAGCTCCGGGTCGTACAGTGGACCATTGGAGATACGCCAATGCCTCGGGAATACTTCCTACCAGGGAAGCATAGCCGAAATCAGCTAATCGAGCAGTGTAGTCTGCGTCGAGAAGCACATTATTCTATCTGATGTTTAGATGGAAGTAACGCTCATGTTCCTCGCCTGACATACGCAATTCAGGTCGCCATGGACAATTGGCAAAGAATGTACTGTAAAGCGTTATTTCCTCGAACTTTGAGAAACGATGACAGGGACCCACAATAGTGTAGCCCATTTGCAATGTCCAGCAGCTGTTACGCCCAATCAGAAGACAAGAAAGTAATAGACATCGAATGATTGAATGAACATACAAACTGAAGCCGATGTTCGACGCTTAGATTCATATCATATTCGGTTAAGAACTTATGAAGAGATTCATTGGGCATCCACAGGGATACCAGAGATATCGCGCCGTCCATCCCAAACCCAGATGCAATACCTAAGAAAGGAACAATATTTGGATGTCTCAGTCTCTTCCAAATACCAAGCTCTCGACGAAGCATCTGGAAGATAGTTCAGACCATGTTCATGGTTATCCGACAAATATTTACCTTGACAGATTTACTGCCTACATCTCCATCTGTCGTAAAGCTGAATCGGAAAGCCTTTACCGCAACCTGAGGGAGAGATGAACGACAGGTGACAATGGGCCATTGTCATACACAAACCTCCTTCAGCATCGAACTACCGACTTGGTAATGACATTTATAGACATCACCAAAACCTCCTCCAGCCATGGGCTGATCATTGATCCTGACGATGTAAGGTGTGAGGTCCGGTGGAGGGGGGACTTGGAGGCTAATAGGAGTTGTTTAAAACCAAGAAACGATATCAGATAACTGACATAGTACAACGAAATGAAATACCTGAGAGTGGATGTTTCGCACTGCAGTTCCTGGACAATGTCATTTTGGTTGAAAGACCATACCCGGTCTGCACCAGGATTGGAAATAAGAGGGAGCTATCCTAGAGATGAGAGGGACATGCATGCAACATGGGCATCGACGTACGGCAGGGGCGGCTTGATCTGCCTGCAACAACAGAGCTGTCAGCACGAACTCCAGAATACAACCGAGGGACAATCATCACCTCATGTTCAATAGAGTCTAGCCAAGGTACCCGCCACATGTATATCATTCCGTCGCATGTTGCTGATCCCACGGATTCGCCGCTGGGAGAGAAGCAGACTGCGGTTACAGCTTCAATGTGTTGTAGAGGTGGTGCGATGGAATGGCCAAGGGTTACATCCAAGAAGCGAACAGTTTGATCCCAGGACGCGCTCGCAAGGATTGATCCGTCTGGTGAAAGGGCGAGGGAGTGTACATGGCGGGTGTGCCCTGTCCACGGCCGTCCGATTTGTGTTCCAGTGTGGGAATTCCAGCAGCGAATCGTTCCATCGTGCGAGCCAGACAAGAGCCTGCGGCCATCGCGCGACCACAACACACATGAGTTCCAACCCTTGTGGCCCTCCAGCGGACCAACGACGAGTGTACCACTCCCAACGTCATAGACACGAATATCATTGTCAGTGCTACACGCAAGTTTACGTCCGTCGGGAGAGAAACGCATGGACCAGACAGCACCCCCGACCTTGATGGAATAATTGACTTGTCTCCTTTCTGGCATGCTGTAAAAGAACACGGTCTCATCACCGACCGCGATGAGCCGATCATCTGGCGAGATGGCAATATTGGGACAGTTCTGGTGGGTCCATTCTTTGACCAGTTGGTGTGACTTGATGTCCCAAACTCGGATGTTCCCAACCTCGTTACTGCTGACGATCTTCGACCCATCCTGGGTTACAACAAGACCATCTACCGGGTAGTCATGCTCCATTGAACCCACTTCTTGCCCCCCGTTTTCGAAGTTCCATACTTTCACAGTTCCGTCAGCAGAGCCGCTAACAACTTGTCCATCAGGGAGATACGCAAGGTGGAGGATCAAGTCATCGTGCCCAGAGATTAATAGCAGCTGTGGTTGGGGACCCTCACCATCAGACCTCTGTGATTGTGGTATGACACTCGACATGATGTTGCCTGGTGAATGTTGCAAGCTAGGCTTCGAGGAGGACCCAAGGTGTGTACAGAGGTGTAAAGTAAGAAGACTGGGTAGAGGGGTGCCGAATATGATGGCACAAACCCTCACAGCAATATACCACGAGGTGAGGGTGAGGCAATGTAGTAGTCTCCCTTTTGACGCCCAGCCTTGACGACAACTACCATTAGATCATGGCTACGGTTTTCGTTTTGTCATGAGATCCAGCTTCTGCAGCTTTACTTATATGCGTTTTGACAACCTTTCCGACCGCCATCGCCTTTGTAGGTCTCGACAGTACCGACATGACACAGCGGCTGTGTTGAGGCGTCTAGGGCCCTTTAGATATCTGAACATCAGACATTCGATTATCCACTTACCTAATCAAATCCACCAACTCCCGTCCGTCTTCCCCCTCTTCCGACCCTCCGTCTTCTCTACATCTCCCTTGTTGCTTCAAATAAGGACAACACTACTCACTCTCCTCCATCATGTCCTCCACATCATTCTCATTTCAACCACTTGTCGCCTCCAATTAACTTTCAAACCCGACATCCAGTGCCAGTTTTCACTCTCACCAAGGAAACACCAGTAGCATCATAGGCTGAATGAGGCGGTTGGGCTCACTGCGATGGCGACTACCCTCGATCTTTTGAACGACCACTGAGGACAATCCACCATCATGCAATGACCCCCAACAATGCAATGCCTGGTTCTAGCGCGAATTATGCGTATTGTATATACAGACCAATACTGTATGCACCCACTGATCCCTGCGTACATGTGCATACGCTCTTGCGGCGGCACAGTTACTGTGGCATTGATAATAAGCTACGGGTGAATAGCAAGGGGATACGACTATATCAATAGAGCTACCATCGATAAATGAAACTGGAATTGGCCATAACGCAAAGCAAAAAAGCATCGGGATGAAGTACGTGCCAATTCAATCAAAGGTAGGTTTCTTGCGAGTCAGAATTATCATCCCCTCTAGTGTATCCTACATGTGCCGCTGCCTCTTTTGAGGATGCTTTGTGTACTCCCCGTCCGCGCATGTGTAGCCGGAGGGCCTGGAATATGGAAGTGCTAATGTCATCGCCAGTGAACAAGAGATATCACCCTGGTAAATCAAGTCTTACTTTCCGACCTGGCGAATGTAGACCCTGGTAGAGAGGGTAATGTATTGTGCAATGTTCCGTTCTGCGTGGAAGAGAGAGATGACACAGCCACTCTACGACCGTGGTCATCATATGGGAATCATTAGATGTCAAGGTGCTCACTGTGTGGGGTGATCGTAGGGTCTTGGTGAGTAAACAGGATTCAGATTGTCAACGTGGTTGGCCTGACTGACAAAATCGTGGCTTCGTACCTCTTTCGATCATCTTTGTCAGGTGTGCCGACTATGTTCAAGTCGTCCGTCATAGTGCGGCTGAAAGATGACAACGACGCATCCACAGGAGGATCAGCATGGACCGACCGTGATGTAATCAAGTCGCGAAGTGGCGGGGACTGTTGGCAACTGCTCAAGAAACGTTCGATGGTAGAGATTACCACTTCCGTAGCAGGTCGTTCCTCTTTTGGTGACCAGCAATCCTGAATTAGGTTCCAGTGCGAATCGTCCATTTTCCTAGACTCTGGTCGGCCTGGCTTGTCACCCCTTGCCAAGCGCAACACGACGGCTGCATCTTTCTTGATTTCCGACCATGGATGTTTGCCGGACAATACCTGGGGGAGTATCAGAACAGGCCTCGCTCTCGTTTCAGAATGGACTGCCCTGCAAGCCAACACATCCAAAAGAGTATATATCGCTCTTGGTTGTCCGAATGAATGCCACTTCCGGGTCAACTTGCTCCGGAGCAGTCCAGCGCAACGCGCCTGGTCGTTTAGTTGACCTTTGGAGATAAGCCAATGCTTCCGGAATATTTCCCACCAAAGAAGCATAGCCGAAATCAGCCAATCGAGCAGTGTACTCTGCGTCGAGAAGCACGTTATTCTGTCTTCCATTCAGCCAACTATAACACTGACGTTCTACCCTGACGTACACAGTTCAGGTCACCATGGGCGATAGGAAAGGAATGTACTGCTGTGTGTTATTCTTTTCAATATTCGAAATCATGATGATGACTTACAGTAGTGTAGCCCATTTGCAATATCCAATAGCTATTATAGGAAGTCAGAAGAGGAGAAGGAGTGACAAATAAGTGGACGCACTAACTGGAGCCGGTTCGTCACGCCTAGAATGTCGTCGTGCTTCGCTAAAAACCTATGAAGAGATTCGTTTGGCATCCACAACGACACTAGCGACATTGTTCCATCCACGCCAAACCCATGTGCAATACCCAGGAACGGAACGATATTGCCATGGTTCAGTCTCCTCCAAATTCCGAGCTCTCGACGGAGCATCTACAAGGCAGTTTAGAGCATAGTTTTGGATGTGCCCAAAATAATTTACCTTGGTAGATTTATTTCCCCTATCTCCATTAATCATGAAACTGAATCGAAATGCCTTGACTGCAACCTGAAGGACATAAACAGAAAGGAATAATGACTTATAGGCGGCGTCCAAACCTCTATTGGTACTGAACCACCATTGTAATGACATCTGTAGACATCACCAAAACTCCCTCCTGCCGAATGCTGATTTTTTATTCTCGTGATATTGGATGTGAGGTCCGGTGGTGGTGAACATTCCATGCTAATTGGTGTTGGTGAATTAAACCAGGAAGCATTAATATCGTAAGAGGCATCGTGGTACAATAAAGTGAGGCAACGTACCCAAGGGGGCAAGGATCCGACCAAACCGAAACTCGCCACAAATATATCTTTCCATCCCCTCTTGCTGATATCATGCATGCGCCGGAAGGAGAGAAGCATACGTTCATGATGTATTTATCATGTTGGGGATGCCGCGCTACGGGATGTCCGGAAATTACATCCCAGAAGCGAAGAGTTCGATCAAAGGATGCGCTCGCAAGAGTCGATCCATCTGGTGAAAGCGAGAGAGAGCGTATACAGTCCGTATGACCTATCCACGGTCGACCGATTTGTTCTCCTGTATCAGAATTCCAACAGCAAATCGTTTTGTCCTCCGAGGCAGAAAAGAGCCTGCTGCCATCGTGTGACCAGAGCACACACGAGACCAAATCTTGGTGGCTTTCCAACGGACCGAGGATGAGTGTGCTAGTATTGATGTCATACACGCAGATATCGTCATGGGAGCCACACGCGAGTTTTTTTCCGTCGGGGGAGAATGCCATGGACCAAGTGAGCTTGCCGACCTCGATGGGATGGCTGACCTGACCTCCTCCCGTTGTGTAAAAAGCTACGATGCGATCACCAACCGCAATGAGTCGACCGTCCGGGGAGATAGCAACCACAGGGTACTTCCTTGGGTGGGTCCATTTGCTGACGAGTTTGTGCAATCCAATGTTCCATGCTTTGATTTCCCCATCGCCGTCATTGCTGACAATCTTTTTTCCATCCTGGGTCACAGGAAGGTTGTACACGTCGCTCTCGTGTGCCATCGCTATCCCCTCTTGCTTCCTCTTTTCAAGATCCCAGACTCTGATAGTCCCGTCATCAGAGCCGGTGACAACTCTTCTTCCGTCAGGGAAGTACGCGAGGGTCCATATCCCGGTATCGTGCGCTGAGTTTACCAGCTGTGGTCGAGCACCTTGCGGCATGAAACTTGTCATGATGCTGCCTCAGTGATGATTAAAGGTAAGGTTTCGAATCGGCGTGTCTGTAAAAGTGCGCAACTAAAAGATAGTGGAAGAGGGAGAAGGACGGCGCAGCATGTATACCACGAGGTAGATGAGGTAGTAGAGCGGGTTAGGTCGTCCGTCGGAGTAACCTCCTCAGTCGCATTCATCGCATCTACCAACCATGCTCAAGCATCAAACAATTTTTGTTTTCGGCGCTTCGCAGCACCTTCCGAAGTCAGTCTGGGCTCCCAGCGTGATAGCGCCCTCCCCTGCGGCAAGCGTCTGAGTTAGGGCGATACGTGCCCACCCACCTTTATAGCTCACGTGACGTCTGTTTTTGGTCGAGAAGCACTCCACACTTCCGCCCATCCCAAGAGCCTGCGTTTGTGAATCGGACTTCAATGAAATCAGGAACAGAGTCGACTGATCAACTCTCGGCTGTGGAGGGAGAGGTCAATAAACGACAACAAGCTAATAATAAACATGGCCTTCGCCACCGCAGACCCTTTTGAAGTACGCACGCAGCTCTCAAGTCTCCGAAAACTCAACCCATAAGCCCTCTGGCCCAGCTATTTGCTACTTGAATGCTGACCAATCATTTTTCGGCCGATTTCTTGCTCCCCTACTTGCCGCTGCCTTATAACGTCTTGTCTATGTTTCTGGATGATAGCCTTACAAGGCCCAACAGTCGATCCAAAAAGTAGTCGGGTATGCAATCAAGTGTTTTCCGAGATATGGAAAGGGTCTATGGGAGTGAAGTATCGAGGAATGTCAAAAGGTACGTTGTCGGATTCCCCTTTACTTGACGTATCTGTGCCCTCGTCAATGGCGATGCGTTCGTAACGGATTCTCTGTTTGCTACCTTCCAGCTTCTAACCCGGGCTGCTTCATTGACCGTGTCTTTTATACTTTACTTACCACTATTTCATTAATCACAGTATCAACTTTCTCTACCTTTTCGAGTCGTTCTATCAACCGTCCTTGCTTCTAAAAGCACACCAAGTGCTGCCCGCGGCCCCGCGTAGTCATCTTTGTATGTCCTCGCACTATGCATTATCCATCTTGGATTACTGACACACGCTAGCCTTTCCAAGTCATTCGATACCTCTCTTCACGTTGATCATATCTCTAGACCCTTACTGGATCGCTGAATGTGCTGTTTCTGTCGGGTGACTACATTCCCTTTCAAGTTCTTCGCACTGATGACGAACTTCAGACTCTCGCAAAGTGGCGTGCGGGACAGATCATCGAGCCTCAACATGTCGATGGGATGATGTAGGCGCTAAACCCAAGTTACCGAGCCCTCGGCAGTCTTCGTGGTCGCATTAGCTCAGCACCCAAGACTGCAGACGACGTAGAAAACTTTGGGTTGACTACGTGGACAACGGCGGGTCCAAAATAATTACAACAGACGCGTATGCGAGGCACCCTCAATGAAGTAGCAAGGGACAAAGGGCGCGTGTAGGACACATCGCTGAGATATCATATGGGCCAGGATGCAACTCGGGACTCGCGTAGCTTCATAAGCATACATAGTCCCCATACTGCACGTGACAGCCGCACTATTACGATACGAATGTTTGTTCTTGTCTACGTTACCCTGCTCCACTAATAGGCTGTTGACGTTCGTCCTTCGTAGACCCTCCCCCGGTCAGTCTGTGCGACGATAGACATTCTTCGAACCGCGGACCTGTCAACGATGACATCTTCTGGGCTATCTAACTCTCTGGGTGGAACACAGAGAGACTTGGTAGGAAGAGCCCCTCTTTCACTGAATTGATTACGCACCAAATGTAACTCGTCGGATCTCGACAGGGGCTAATTTAAAGGGCACCACCCCGAGTCCTTCACTTAATCCACCACCTTCTCAGTACCCTTAGCCATACCAGATTGCCCCTTATGACCCTCTTCAAGTCTCCGTTCTCCCGTCTGTCTCACAAGCCGACGCCCGTCGTCGCAACCAATATATCCCTCGACGCTTGGTCCTTCCAATCCAGCGCCAAAACTACTCGATTCGTTCAGAAAGTCGAAATGTGCACGGCCCTGTGCAAGGGAGACGATGCCTGGGGCATGCCACTCGGCACAAACCACCATCACACACTGCTACGAGTATCCTTGGGGCCCACCCGCAGCGGTCCTGGTACCTCGGAGGACACACTTCTCGTCGAACGAGTCCTCTCGACTAGCGGGGCATATCACTCCATGACCCCTATCACGGAGCAACTCTCAACTGGCGGCACTCTTTTCCATCCCGAGGTCCACGATCGCATGTGCCTCGTCGCCAATGGTTCATCCGCCGCACTCGCTCACGGACTCGTGGTCGAACGGATCCTCACGTTCGACGACGGCGCTCTCACCCTCGCCAACCTGGCGCAAATCCTCGCCTTTGTGAGTCAAACAACCAAGTTGATCTGCGATGGCGGCGACTGCAAATTCCAGTCGCGCTCGTTCGCGTTTACATGCCTGGCCGCCATGGCGCCGACGTTGCCGCCCCGCAAGGCAGGCCAAGAAATGAGTCCCAAAGTAAGCTGGTGTGGATCTGGGACGGTGGATGATGCCGCCTTCGAGTTGAGCGCGGAGGCGTTTTTGGTCCAGGTACCATGGTTGGTTTCGAGGGACCCCGCCTCGCTGCAGACAGTGAGTACGTTCTTTTCTTCGAGTTGTATGCTGCTGAGACATTTTCTCGCAGCTTGAACTCATCGAGGCATTAAAGGACGAGCCCCGGGAGGGGGCAAGGGCGAGACTTTGCCATTGAATGAATGGCTTTCTTCGGGGTCAGAGGGTTACCAAGATTATTCTATTCCTATATCCGTTGTTCTCGGCAGTAGCTGCAGTTTGATCGTATCGTAGCACCACCGTTGGAATCGGGACCTTGACTTCCAGACTGATCACTGTGCTGTCGTCATGGCGTCGTTTCAAACACGGGTACGGAAAGGTAAAACACAGACTAGTTGGTGGCATCAAATGTTTCACGGTCATGGACTTCCTCCAAGATAACACGTGTTTCCTTTACCTCCGTGGGGAACGACAACCGCGGACACACTACTAGATGCGATGATCGCTATCAAAGTGTCAGAATGGACACATGATGGAATGGTGCCTAGGCAACGGTGAGACAGGTGTCTAATTCAGCCAACGATCAGTGCCAGCGACCTTCGGAAGACCAGCGAGGTAGGCTGCCAGCAGGCCATCCATATGCCCGTGGTGAGAGATACGAGTGATACCAGACCCCATTTGGAGTATTCCACACGTTCAGTAACCAAAAAATCGTTCATTTCTAAACGATATACTACGTTCCAAGAGATGCAAGGGGGTATCGACATCCATCTAAGATGAGATCTACACCTCGGTAAACGTTCACAAGAAAGATCCAAGAAAAAAAGTCAAGGTCTACCAACAGTTGAATGTACGACGTGTGGTACAAGTACCGTGTGGTTGTTGAAAACCATTGCTACTGCATGTACATCAGAAAACAGAAACGAGACAGACGGTCGATACAGAAACATTAGCACAATGTCATCCCAGTCGCCCTTTACCAGATGCGCGTCTCGAGTAAGAGGTCATTGTTGCCTTCCAGCCCAATGCAAGCCTTGAGGAAGGCATCGAGCGCGTTGCGCTGCCTGCCGAGACTGTTGACGACGTCCGTGCCGGGCTTGACCAAGGGCGCCTTGCACATGTAGGACAAGAGCGACAACACCGGGTAAAGCGGCACAAATTCTGTCTGACTCGCGGAGAGATCACGGTACTGGACGCGGGTGAGTAACTCCGCGAGGATGGTCAAGTCCAAGATGAGCGGCGTCGCCAACAGAGAATCCTGCACATTAACGTGTGAGAAAGGCGAAACAGGTTAGCGAGATATACATACCTCGCACTCGTTGAAGATGTTGATGGTCTGCCTACCACCGCAGAAAATCTCAGAGTAGTACTCGTCGATGGCCCTCTTCGAGTCTCCAACCGCGGGAACGTACTTGATCACAACAATGTGATCAGGGTGCTCGCCTTTGGCCGCTTTGCCCTTGGCACCGGGAACGGGAGGCTTGTAAAGCAAACGATTTGCATCGACCATGTCGTCGACGACGCTGCTCTTGCTAATCTCCTTGCTCTTGAACTGGCGCTCTGCGCTCAAGTTGTGACCATCGTTATTACCAAGATGGTTGTAAGACGCGATGGACAGTGGCTTGATACCCGCGTTCACAAGGAATTCGGCGAGGACTGACTTGAGCTTCGTCTGCCCTGACTTGAGGTCATCACCACCAATGAACGACTTCTCGCGCTCAGCCAGCTCGACGACACCGGGAACGAACGTATTCTGAGGTGCCCCATTTACGAAAGGCTCACCCTCAAGGATGGCAGCGACGGCAAAGAGGGTGGAGGGAGACACCTCGAAGTGCGAGGTACTAATAGAGGTAAGAAGGTTGTCGGCTGTGTCGTTTACACCGGGGATAATGTCACTATAACGCTCGGTGTTGGCAGTCCAGAACACAATGACACGGTCAAGCTGGTTCTCAGCTTTGAAGCGACGAATGTCGGCACGGATATGTTCGAGATGAGTTTGTTTGTCAGCACCAGGGATAACATTGTCAGCGCGGGCCTCTTGGTTGGCGGCAATGAAGTCAGGGTAATAGATCGAAGGAAGAGGGGAGCCGAGAAGAGCCATGTGTGGTTTCACCTGGCGCTGGAGATCATAGTCGAGCACACGAGCACGCTCCATGGCCTTGTCCATGGGCATGCCCGAGATGTCCCACCCCCCCAGAACAAGATCGTTTGGGTGGACCATCGGGAGCACGTCGCAGATGGGCACGTGAATTTCTTTGGCAGTCTTGGCATCAGAACCAATACGAACGGTGGAGGCACGGAGAACAGAGCCAATGTAGTTGGGCTGCTGAATACCATCCTTGGTGTGCCAGGAGATCTGGTGTTTGTTCGCAAGGATGGTCGCGCAGAGTGTAGTCCCGTTGTTACCACCCATTCCGATCATCATCAGCCTAGGATAGCTCGTAAGTAAATGTCGATTATAGAGAGATCACGCGCGTACCCAGTCTTCCCGACCTTGCGGGTGGTCTGGAACTCGAATGGCTTCACGGTAGGGGTGACATTGAACTGACCGTCCGAAATAACCACATCAGCACCACGGTAGAAGTACTTGGCAGTGATGTGCTCGTCGGTGTAGGTAGTATTCTCTGAGTTGACGTTGATGTACTCTGGGCGACGAACAGCAGTCGGATGGATTGGAACGATGGATTCGAGCTCAGAGTCTGGGGTGTTGAACCCCGAGGTGGGCGTGTAGGACTGAGGGGCCATGATGGATTAGAGAGGTAGACGAGCGATTTCAGTGGGCGGCAAGAAAACCTGCGCAAGTGTGTTTGGTGCCTCGGTGGGGATTGTGGGTGCTACCGAGCTGGTTCGAGTACATGCAAAGAGGAAAAACACTCTTTGACGACAAAAAAGAGTTCCTGTCGACGACGGGCTTTTATACGTGAAAAGTGGGGCTGAAGGTGAGGTTCGACGCGTACGAGAGGGTGGAGCAGGTGGTGGTTGGAAAAAAAGAGGGCACTGGCGATCAAGCGAAATTTCCAAGTCCGAGATGTCATGTCTAGTGACGTGGAACCAATCAGACGGCGAAAAGATACGTATCATGTCGTCGCATCAGGCGTGTCACAGAAACGAATTGAGCGCTTACCGCCGACATGTACCAACATGGCTTTGCCATCAAGTCAGGGCAGCCCGGCAAGTGCCAAGTTACTCATTGTCAGCGGCCCATCGCGGAGATACTCGCCATCTCGCCTTTCTCCTCGGATGAACTGCAGCGGCGTAGGGGAGGCCTTACAGTCGTCTGCCCTTCAGACCTGTGGAATCGTCAAGCGATAACGTTACAGACGTGTTTCGCCGATGTGCCATCTTCGCAAACCACCCCGCTCACCGGAAATTTCATCGACAAAACTACGCATAACTTGGATTGGATCATAGCAACAATGAAACAGTATGTATTTTCCGCTCTGCATGCGCCATATCTCACCATACTATATCAGTCGCAAGCTGTCGTACAGAGTGCATCTTGATACTACATTGGCGACACAACATGCGGATGGTTATACAGGCGACTGCCCCCCAACATCGTTTCACGACCATTGCATACGAGCCTCATCGACGAATCAACGATTGCCACTTGATGCCACCAGTGTTTTAACCGATGGGAAGTAAGTGTCAAGGTATCGCCTTACCGGTGTGACTCAATACGACAACTCATTGCCAGCTAGACAGTCCGACCCGAAAGGGTCAGCATGGGTCCTGATGCTCTGACACCGTGGAAGTTCAACCAGGAACTACGGAGAAGGCATCCAGCAGGTTTAACAGGAGTTCGCGAAGGGTAGCGCACAGCAACGGAATTTCGGCGGACGGAAGTTTCCCCGCTTCCTCGTTAATGCCGTGTGAGTCGCCAGGGAATGACCTGCGCTGGGAGCTCGTATTGACATTAATCGAAAGAGGTCAGACGATTTCCCTCAGATCCCTCGATCTAGCAAACTGTGTTCTGATGAAGTTTTGGTCTTGTCAAAGGTTGGAGTCACGCCACCCTCATCTCTCGCACATTCCAGACTTCGAAGAGGCTATTCTATACTTGGAGCTCTTGCTACGGGCGATAGCTGACGGCTTCCGTCCCGACGGAATTTTTTCGCACTCACCAGATAAAAATGGTTCGAGCTGACCTCAAGACAGTCGAGTTCGCCGTGTTGATGGGAAACACCGTCCGACGCTCCCGTACACATGTCTCTATGCATACTTTCTACAGCGAATTTTAGCTGCTCCAGCTGGTTGCCATTCGATCAGACATCGCACCGATCGAACGACGAACGTGTATGAAATCCCTCTCGACTCCACGATTGACCGCATGGCCCCGTCGGCGTCCCCACAGCATTTCTTCTCTTCGGCTCCTATATAATCCCTGTACGGCTGAATATAAGGGAAAACCTCGCCTGCGTATTAGAGCCGCATCAGCACCACCATGCTGACCTTTCCGGCATCCTTCGCGCTTCTAGCGTTGGCGAGTGTGAACGGCGTGGTCGCCACTGATGCGATACTTTCCGCCTACACTGCTCCTGGGGAATTCCCGACTTCCGTATATGCGTCATACTGGAACAATCCAACCGCCACGTCAGCGCAGCCCCAGCCTGTGATCTCGGACCCAGTCACAGTGTGTTTCAGAAAGCTATCGCACGCTGATTATTCCATCTTATCCGATCACCTTAGAGCACGATCTTTCCAGCCAATCTGACGGATCCTGCCAACTTCCCTAAGGTACGCCAGTGATATTGCTAATCTTATTTCCACGATGTCAACTGATCCGTCTGGTAGAACGACACTGTCGATCCTCACCCATTGCCATTGCCACAGGAACCTTCACAGCTCCTCCAACAAGCATTTTCGCAGATCCAGTCTATTGCAGACAACCCTGCACTCCATGGCGACACCTGCGCTCAATGCCAAGCGTCGCTCTCTATTGCTAAAATGCTTGTTTTGGCAGCACCAGAACAAGGTCCCCTCCTCGCCGAGGCTGTCTGCGAGTACTTCAACTACTCCACGACGTGTTACGATGAATACAGCCGGCTCGCTCTCGGTTCAGTCTTCTCGCAGGTGGTCGCCCTGGGTGACATGGGTGGATATGATGGTCAGGTGCGTCCGCCCGGCGTCACGTTTCTTTGTCGGTGATTCAGGCTTTCGCTCCGTGCAGCTGCTCTGTGCGGCACAACTGAAGCTGTGTCCGATGCCACCCACGGTACCACTTAATTTGACCGAGTGGTTCGCGAAACCGAAACCAAACCCCCTACCTCCGCGGAAGCAACCAAGTGGGGAGCGCTTGAAGGTCTTCCATGTGTCTGATATTCATATCGATCCACGTGCGTTTCCACATCTATTTTGTCGTTCATACTACTTAACTTGGATGAAATCGTATCTCTAGGTTATGCTACAGGATACGAGGCCAACTGTAGTCAGTATATGTGTTGTCGCGAGAATGCGTTCAACACGGCGTCTCTCGACCAGATTCTCCTTCCCGCTCCACGCTATGGGGCTTACTACTGGTATGCTTTTATGTTCTATTTCGATTGCTCTTTGTGCCTTAACTGACGATGCGTGCTGATAACAGTGACACCCCACTCTCGCTTATGCTTGCCGCCATGCAAGCTATTCCTGAAGTCACAGAGACGCAAGGGACTGGATTCAACTTCTCCCTGTTTACTGGGGACATAACGTCACATGATTCCGACAACCAGTATTCTAGGTTAGGTTTCGTCAGTTGCAAGCGCGCTTGATTCTGATCGTGGAACCACAGAGCATACATCGAATATTCTGAGGTAGCGTCCAGCGATAGGGGATGTGATCTAATGCTCACGGAGAAGCGCAGGTTACAGTGTATAACCTCCTCAAGCAATACCTTGGTCCTGCTCCTGTGTATGCCACGCTTGGCAACCACGACACATATGTAATAGATCCACTCCTTGCTCACCTCATGACTCAACATTATTCTTTCATAGATGCAGTTCCAAATGATACCGTATTATATGGGCGGTTTCGTCCTCGGAAACCAATTCAATTGGTATGAACGTTTTGTACCTGGCTTTTTTGATGTTAATTTGATCCAGGCTGTATGACCATATCTCCACCATGTGGTATTACGAAAATTGGCTTCCGGATGCATCTGTCGAATACGCACGCACTCATTACGCTGCGTACACCGTCAAGCGCCCTGACGGACTGCGCATCATTTCACTTGACACCGATATGTGTACGTTTCCTGTTCTCGTAAGGATTAATTCGAATGGCTAACCAACACCAGGGTACACGTACGTCACTTTACTCTATCCTCCAAAGAGATGTAGTGACTTTGCGATCGTCACCACAGATTGAACTACTTTAGCTATATCAACGCTACTCAGCCTGACCCGTTTGGAATCCTCCGTTTCCTCACTGACGAACTTCAAGATGCTGAGGATGCAGGTGATCGAGGTGAGCTCCGGTATGATTACTCTCGATAGTCGTTTAAAATACGTCTTAGTCTGGATTGTCGGTCATGTTTTGAGTGGATGGGGGGCCTCGCAGGGTCAGTTCAACCCCACGAACTTATGTGAGTTTTTGACTTCTTTTGTAGTGCCATACTGACTGTCGTTGCAGTCTACCAGATGTGAGTTTCGCTCGAATGGTTAAAGTATGCAACAGGCTGAGGCAAGGAAAAAGCGTCGATCGTTATTCACCACATGTCATCGCAAGTGAGTCGTGGCGTATGACCACCGAAGAGTGCTCAATCCAATTCTCTTGACGATAGACATCTTCTTTGGACACACGCACGAGGACCAGCTTTCCGTACGTATCGTCTTCACTGAGCCCGTAGCTACCAACACCGAACACGTGTCCCCTGCAGATATTCTATGCGAACAACGCAACCAACATGAGCACTGAGACCGCACAGGCTGTCTCATGGGTATGTTGCACTACCAGATCTCACGCAGCGATTGACGACGAGGTTAGATTGGCCCTTCCCTTACACCCTTGACAAACCTCAACTCAGGTTTCCGTATGTACGAAGTCGACTCTGCAGTAGGTATCTATACTCCTAGCCATGGATCTGCATGCTCATGTACAAATCCAGACATTCGATATCCTGGACGCATACACGTACGTATCGATGGTCAATTTCAAGGGATCATACGCTCATATTGTAATGATGTAGCTGGATCAGCCATGTCAACGAGTTCCCAGCGCTAGACAACCAGACGGAAGTGGGTCCGACGTATGTGTTGGAGTACAGCACGCGTGAAGCTTATGGGCAAAACATCACCTGGGGTGCCAACGACCCACTAAATGCGACGTGGTGGCATCTCGTCACCGAGCGTGAGTTACATATCCTTTCTACGCCGAGCACACGCTGACGGACCTGACCGCCATAGAAATGGAGTACAATTCATCGTTGGTGGAAGTTCGTAGTCCTGAACGATAGTCAATGATCTCCGTACTGACTCGTCTCTCACTGGCAGACGTTCAACACCTACCAATCCAAGAGTTCCGTGGCGGGTGCAAACTGCACGGGCGAGTGTATCTCGTCCAAGATCTGCTATCTGCGCAGCGGATCTTCGAGTATCTCGTATGCGAACTGCAACCAGTCATATACGTCGACGCAGTGATGGGATGGGGGCCGTTCTTCACGTACCGAAAAAATGCGTTTCTTTAGATGAATAGAATCGGGGTCGGGATTCGGGCGTCCAGCACCAACCTTGTGCACGCGAAAATCATTTAGCACCCTTGGGACAATGTTGCACATTCTCTGCACAGAAGAACGACAACGTAGCGAAGAATGTCAAATAGCGCTGCCGCAAGGTGAGGTGATCTTGAGGTGAGGTTAAAGTGAGGTATACCTCACATCCCTAACCGAACCCCGAGGTTGACACCGCCTCACATCGACCTCACCTTGAATTAAGACAACGCCCAAATCGAATAGCTTCCACACATGCCGTGACTGATAAGATTGTGATTGGCGGTTATCCTTATCTGAGACTGAGGCTGGAGCTGCTGGAACAGTTGTCCCAAGTTCTAGTGGGCATATTGGTATGGTCTCTCGCATGTTGCTTGAAGGCAGTGTCCCGTAAGCTGGCGCATCTATTTGACTACTGTGCGCGCAGTGTTAGCGCCGGGCTGAGCACACTGTTGAATACCATGCAGTGACTCCCAGGTGGAAAACATAGCTCAAACTCCTACACTTGCATGCGTTGCAGCCGCTGTCCGTGCTTCTGCTTCGAGCCATCACACTCCTCCGGCTCAAATCACATATCACCATTGCTCTCACAAGCTGCTGGCTGGTTTCACTACTACTGTACCTAGTCCTACCACATTGTCTAGCACTTATCAGTTCTAATCGAGCCGAATGTATCACATCTTAGCGATATGACCTTATCCTTTTGAGGTGAGTGACCTCACCCAACAACCTCAAGTGGCCATGCACCTTACCTTACCTCGGAATCCCGAGATAAAATTCCAACGCTACCTCGACCTCACCTTGTGGCAGCACTAACGTCAAACCATGTACATTCCTGGACCCCACCAGTCCAAGTTGCCAGGGCAGAAATTTGTGGGAATGACAAGGTCTTTTTTTTTTTTTTTTTGAGATCCTTGTTTTACATCCCTAGGGCATAGACCCTTTGGTGGATGGCGACTGTCTACTACATGTGATGTAAGGACTATCTATGGGCAGTCATGGGGGGGGTGTGACTATTAACAAGGTTCAGGATCTAAAGGTTAGTCTGGAGTTCACATACTTCGCCATCAATGAAGCTGCTAGGGGGGATATTGGGGATGGGGCTGTGGAGTTGTGGGCCTATTGGTGGTGGGGGGAGTAAGTGGTTTCCAGTTAGAGATCGCTGGGAGAGATGGAAACTTAAGGAAGGGGCAATGGGGTGCTGAGGTTGGGTTGGGTAGCATCTATCTGCATGGGGCCTTTGGTGGCCTGACTGTTCCCTTGTTGGGGGGGGGAAAGTGATCAGTTATGCATGATTTCTTTATGGGGTTGGGGAGAGGGGAGAGGCCAGTTTGGAGCAAGCCATGCTTGCTGGATGCTGCTACTGAAGGGGTTGGTGGTGCATGGGCAGGGGTGGTTTGGATTTCCAGAGAGCTGTTTTCCTTGTCCTCTGTTTCCATTTCTGATCCACTCTCTACCTCACACTCTTCCCTCTTTAATGGAAGATTCCAGACTTGGATGATGTTGAACAACAACATTGAGATGTCGTATTGCTGGAGGGTTGAGAGGTTAGAGTGGATGTGATTGAGGATGGTTGTTAAATGGGTCTGGAGGGGGATGAACTCTGTGGGTTGGGCAACTGTGAGTGGCTGGGGGGTGTTGTTGGGGGATGAGGAGCCCACTGTCTCCTGCTCTTGGGCTTTTCCCGTTGGTTTGGATGGTTTCTTGGGGGGGTGGTCTGTGTGTGGGAGTGCAGGAACACCACCATATTGCTTTGGTAGATGCAGAGAATGGGCATGGGAACTTTTCCTGCATCCAGGGTTTTGGGGGATAGTTGGGTACGGAAGGCGTAGAAGACATCAACTAGCCATCTGATGGCCTTGGGTGAGCCCTTGGGGCATGTGAGGGGGACAGATGGGACCTTGAAGGATTTCCCTTTGTTTGGGCTGCTCTTGGTGGTCCAGGTCCATGAGAATGGGTGGGCATGCAGGTAGGATAGCATGTAGTTGGGGGGAGTGGGGGGCATGAAGTGGGCATGAAAA
The DNA here is from genome assembly GCA_038089195.1 of Brasilioporus rufonigricans. Lineage (NCBI taxonomy): Eukaryota > Fungi > Basidiomycota > Agaricomycetes > Boletales > Boletaceae > Brasilioporus > Brasilioporus rufonigricans. The sequence goes on from JBBPKJ010000468.1 coordinate 20,124, forward strand.
GTGCCTCTTGGGAAAGTGTGGTGGTGCCTACCTATGTCAGAAAGGCAGAGGGCACAAGGGATGCTGGGATTGCACTTGTGTTGGGGGGGTTTTTCTGGTGCTAATTGAGACATGATGGTGGTTCGGATGCAAGGTCCAATCCTATGACAAGGTCTTGATGCCTGTCTTATATGTCAACGGATTGTGTTAGGTTGCAACAGCACATGTTTGCTGGACAGTCGGTGTCCAGTGAGATGACTGAAGGGTTGGTGCATGACGACCACTTGACATTGTACTTTTCAATTTGCCGCAGAATGAACAGTAGTACATTGCATGTTGTTACGATTCACTCAGGGGGCTACACTTTTTCCTTCATCCTTCCAACTCCGTGTGGAGTCCCCAGTTCAACCCTGCTTATACGTATTCCTTTTCTTTTCTTTCTTTGCTGAAGTCCCCAGTTCGATTCAGCTGTACAACATTTCTTTCCTTGCCTTGACTCATCTTCGATGACTCATTGGCCGATTACTCATTCAGGCTTACTACTTATTCGCTTTGATCGCTTATTAGTCATCTTTCCCGCGCCTGCCCTAAAGCAGGTATAGTACTATATAAACCCAGCGATCCTCTTGTACTTTTCCTCACTCTTGTTCTTCCTGTACTTTCATCGCAATCCACCCTGGTCTCCAAAGTCTTACTCCACTCTTAAGTGAGTAGCTAAGGGTAACCAGTCCCTTCCTAGGTGGTAACCACTCCACAAATCCAGTACCAAGTCCTCGTCGCTACCTAGAACCTTTGTCAAGTCACCTGACCTTCCAGTTCCCAGTTCACCCTTTACAGGACTACCCTAGCCCCTACCCGGGTCTAGCGTAACACATGTGCCATTTGTTACGATTTGTTTCTCCTCTACACTTTTTCTTCACTTTTACCTTAGTCTCACCAAGTCCTTGGTTCAACTCAGCCAAGTGACCTTTCTCCTTTCTCTCTTTCTTGACTCATCCGTGATGTGTCATAATCGGCCGTTCTTCTTTCAGACTTCTCTTGGCCGATTACTCTTTTCCTTTTAGTCATCATGCGATGCCATCGGGCCCTTACTCATACCCGCTTACTCATAAGCCGATGCCATCGCACCTATCTTTAGTTTCCTATTGTTCTCTTCTTTTAGACTCTATTGTTCTCTACTTTCGGTCGCTTACTTACACCTTTCCCGCGCCTGCCCTTGAGCAGCCTTACTTACTATATAAACCACCGCGACCTCAGTAGTAGTTCCTCACTCTTGTTCTTCCTGTACTATTACCTAGTACCTGCAATCCACTCCCAAGTCTTACTCCACTCTTAAGTGAGTAGCTAAGGGTAACCAGCCCCTTCCTTGGTGGTAACCACCCCACAATCCTAGTCCAAGTCTTCGTCGCTACCCCGTAGCTCCTAGCCTCTTTAAGGGGAACCTCTGCCGGTTCATTGAACCATCCTTCCGCTTACCTAAGCAGAATATCTGACAGGTCACCTGACCTTCCCAGTCTTAGCCTTTACAGGACTACCCTAGCCCCTACCCGGGTCTAGCGTAACAAAAGAACAAGAGTCCTTTTTCAATCGACTACTCTTTAGTAAGTCGACAACTACTTAACCTAGCTAACCTAGTTTCCCAAGAAGTGGTGCCTCTCCGTGAGTGCCCCCTTGGCAATTAGATCACCACACCCCGGCGGCCCCACCTTCCCAGCCCAGTCACCAACCCGTTCCTATGAAGAACTCACGACAACCGGAGGCGTCCTCGTCCAAAGTCCCGATGATGAAAACCTACGAGATGAAACAGACCCTTTTATGCCCCGGATATCTAACCAGGGGACCCCCGACTAAACGACCTCGTCAACGGTCCCCAATACTTGAGAAAGGAACGGCCTCAACCTCCTCGCCAATCGCAGAGAACCCTGAACCTATCCCTCGGTTACCACCACCCTTCCTAATGAAGCTTTACCACCTGTTAGAACAGCCAATGTACCAACAAACGATCTGCTGGAACGAAAATGGAACGGAGGTTCACGTCAAACACTCCGAACGATTCATTCGGGAGATCGCCCCACATTTCTTCTCCCTGACAAAATTTTCCTCCTTCGCACGACAACTGCGATTGTATGGATTCGTCAAGAAAATTGGGGTAACCAACGGGAAAGCATTCTACTCCAACCCGAACTCCAGTATTTGGATGCATCCTACCCTCTCCAGAGCCTCTGCCACCCGGGAACTGGCCAAAACAGAACGACTGATAAGTCGACCCGCCAAGACATCTAAAACGGCCACTCCCCTATCTAACGCTAACGAACCCAGCCATCCTCCGAGGGATGAGTCCCTTGATGAACAAACATCCAAGCTCGCCGAACAAGTCCAACTCCTTGCCCGAGAATTATCCCTTCTCCAACAGTATAAACCAACCCTGGCCGAACGAATATCTTCCTCCCCTACCTTGCAGGACGAATTAGACGACCACCTCGTACCTCCCTGGAAACTCGAAGATCCAACCATCGTTATAGCATGGCCGAAGAAACTCTCCGAACAAGAAAGAAGATATTGTCTAGACAACGATACCTGTTTTAAATGTCGACAAAAAGGACACAACTCCCGAAATTGCCATGCCAAATTCATCTGCTCCAAATGCCACAGAGAAGGACATTCTGCAAGAAAGTGTCCCCAAACTAAGGACCCTTACTCCCTCAACGATGCCCTGGTCCATTCTGTTGACCAGCAACTCTCGTGGACCCCAGATCCATCCTGGGAATCATCACCCTCTTTGAGTCCACCACTTCCACCCAGTCCTCCTCGCAAGAAGACACAAATCCCCGAACAATCCACCGAAGACCCAGAGCATGCTGGTATGCATGCATACTTTTGCCGAATTCCTTACTGCAAGTATCACCACGACTGGTGAACGAAATCTTCCCTTCCAACTTCTTTTCTTGTGCGATATTTGATTATTTCAGTTTCTTTTTCAGATTTCCTAGTTCCTGTATGGCTGATCCCTCAACGGATCAGCATAAGACCTGAATAAGTCGTAAAACTGTTTAAGAAGTTGTAATACTGGATACCCCAACTTCTTTTGGTTCCTAGTTCCCTTTTCATTTTATGCTTACTTTTTCTAGACCTCGACCTGACGAAAAACCTGAAAAACCAACAAAAAAAAAGATTCCTCGACTGTGTCTCTGGTTTCTTCCTTTCTAGTCTCTTCTCTTTTCCTCGTTTCTCCTGTCCTGCTCATATTTCTAGATTTCCTTGTCCAAGAAAACAATAAAAGGTACAAAAAACAAAAACTCCTCGGTTCCAACCTCGACTCCCTGGCATATCGCAAAAAAGGAAATGCACTAGTCAACTTCCCTTCAGGAAGTGAGGTGTTCCGCCTCTGCAAATGACCTCTCTTTCCCCACCCCTTGAAACCATTAATCTGATCTCCTCCGAACTTGTTCGGAAAGGTCGCCCCAAGAAAAACCCGGTCTCCTCCAAACTAACCAGGAAAGGCCATTACCGAAAATCCACAAGACGAAATGCACTAGTTGGCTCCCTTCGGAGCGAGGTGTTACGCCTCTGAAAACAACCTCTCTTTCTCTTACCCAAGACCAATAACCCTGCAACAACTCTGAAGACCTTGTCTTCTACCCTGGACCCTCCTGGGTCAACGATCGAGATGTACTAGTCAGCTTCCCTTCGGGAAGCGGAGTATTCCGCTCCTGCAAATAACCTCTCTCTCTTTCAAAGTTCAAGTTTATGATTGGTTGACCATCTACCAGTCGACCCTACTAAAGTCACCCCTCTAGTAGTCCCTGTGGACCCCTATCGGTCCAAACCCCGGGATCTGGCTCCCTATGGTATACTCTACCCAGGAACACTTTTGATTGATTGTCCGTTATCTGACTTTCACAGATCCAGCGCGGACTGGCGCGCTTAACCTAATACCTTGAAGTTTTACGACCCTGT
>JBBPKJ010000469.1:0-24051 GCA_038089195.1 Brasilioporus rufonigricans
GTCAGGGTGTGGCGGCCCCCTTCCAGGGGCACACATTTCAAGTCCACTCTGTTGCCTATTCACCTGATGGCACTCATATTGTCTCAGGCTCTTGGGATAACACTATTAGGGTGTGGAATGCAACCACTGGTCAGTGTGTAGCAGGTCCATTCCAGGGGCACATATCTTCAGTCAACTCTGTTGCCTATTCACCTGATGGCATCCATATTGTCTCTGGCTCTTGGGACAAGACTATTAGGGTGTGGAATGCAACCACTGGTCAGTGTGTGGCAGGTCCATTCCAGGGGCACACATCTTCAGTTAACTCTGTTGCCTATTCACCTGATGGCATCAGTGTTGTCTCTGGCTCAAGGGACAACACCATTAGGGTGTGGAATGCAACCACTGGTCAATGTGTGGCAGGTCCATTCCAGGGGCATGCATCCTCAGTCAACTCTGTTACCTTTTCACCTGATGGCAATTATATTGTCACTGCATCTGCAGATTGTTCCATTAAAGTCTGGAGGGTGAAGGAGCTTGTCTCTTCTGACAATCTTTCTGAGCACAATGGCTGGATTCAATTCTCTGATGGCACTTGCATTGGCTGGATAGCTCCTTGGAACAGAAATTCTTTTCATCTTCCCATTCATTCTTTAGTTATATCTTCTGACAGAACATATCAAGTTGATAAAGTTGATTATTCTCTCTGTGGCACATCCTGGGCTTCTTGTTGGATTTGATTTCTTTCCTTTGTGTTCATGGTTATGGCAGACTTACACATCTTCCAAATCCTTGTTGAATCAGGATCTGTGTCCTTTTACATGCTGACCAATTAATCCAAAGGAACCTCAGGAAGGGAGAGATCACGTCTTCTTCTAGTGTGAAATTGTCAACCCCGCTACAATATCTGTGTGCTTACAGTGCTGTCATTGCCAATCCAGCCTCCATCAGTGACTGTCCTGAGCCAGAGCCAAGGCTATTGGACCCTCTACCCAGCCATGTGATGTTCCGTGCCATGACTCGAAGCAATTCCTACTTCCGAGCACTGACTCTTCGCAATAGCGCCCACCGAGTTCCCCGAATCACGTCTTGCGACGTGGTCTGCACCGTTCTTCGAGTACAGTTTCGTGGACAAACCGTCTCCTGAGACTTTTTATAGTAAATACATCCCTGACACACAGGTCGTGTCCTCCCCATGCTCAACGTCTCCCAAAGTCCCCACGATGTTATCTATGCTACAACTGTACACATTCCCCTCCGTCGTCCGGTCATCTCAGTTCAGTGGTGGTACTACTGATAGACGATCTCAAATCGCTCCACTCCGAACTACATCTCGAATCCTCCGGCAGAAGACGCTCGAGCGCGCTGAGAAAGCGGGGATGACTTGAAATAGGTCAAGGAGGCCATGCGGAGAGCGAAAGAGAGGGTCAAGGACGAGGCAAGGGCCGAGGGCAGGGTTGATTAACTCGAGGCACAGGGAGTACGTCTTGACGGTGAAAGCGATCCCCTCAACGTACGCGTTGATCCATCCTCCTTTGGAGCGAGTTCTCACAACGGCATAGGTGGAGCTGACTTGTACTGAATGTGCTCCTCGATTCGATTGTGAGATTGGCGTTCACTATGTTTGCTTCTTGTTTTCGCATCGACACTACTGGGGCCACCGTCCACCGCAACCTCTACCCTGACCGCCCTGAAGGTGAGGTTTGCCCATCCCCCAGTATTCCACGCTCGCCCCATGTCACCTGGTGACCCCGTCCCAGCATGACGACGAATGTCACATTGGGTCCAGCAACCAAACGATGGTCCGCGTAATGGTCCGCGTACTTTACTTCTCCTCGCATGTTCCTCGCGGTCGGTCAACATGGCCGAGGACAAGGAAAAGCGACGACGGCGACTTGATGTTCGTATTTTAAATCGGACGTCGAGGGTGGAACCTATTGGTTTTGGGGATTCGACCCAATGAGTGTAGATGTTGGGCGGAATCGCAAGTATTGAGTGCCGTGATTGGCGTGCCCCCGCGGAATACACCGAGATGGGCGCCGTCCCGGTATGGCTTAGATGGAGCTCGTGGTACATATACACTTTGGATCGACCTCGTAGGTCGATGTCTATCAAAGATACACGTGTACATATGACATCCGATGGTGTCCTGTTCTCGATCAAATGGGGTATCTCGTCGATTGGTCTACGTAATTAAAGGGTGAGAGTACAACTCTACAAAGCTACGCCTAGGAGGGAGACAAGGACAAAACACACTACGAGGAGCAATTGCCCTATCAAGTCCATCAGCGCAGAGTGAATGGGTAACGCGTACATGTCGGGATCCAGCCCCTTTGACCATAGATAATCTGTGAGCCATCGTGCAACGATCAGGGATATCCAAACCTGCCACGTCGCTTTTCAGCGTATGCTACACAATGAGCCGACCAGAAGTACTCACTGCACAACAAAAGAAGGCGAGGGAAAATATAGCAAATAAGATAGGTAGCTTAAGCCAACCAAAGATATGAAGTATCACGAGAAAGATGACTTCTATCGGTAACGTCACCGAGACGAGCGTGATCATGACGAGCCGCGACGACGGTCCCACGTCCATAGAGTAGGAGAGATCCGATGCGGCAGCGTGTAGAGAAGTCGATAGACGCGAAATAAATATAGATCCCACGCTCCCAGGTAAACCTACGAGGAATCAGCGCTGCGCCCAGATTGACGTAAAAACACCTTACCACTGATCACCACAGCGAGCAGGGGAAATCCGGGATACCTGGACGCAAACATGTCGAGTATGATACCAGTCCCGCTGCTGATGACCATGGCACCAAAGAGGGGTGTCCAGCCCTGCCATATCAGGTGTCTGACCACGCTGTTCCGACGCACGATGACAGCGCATGTGACTGCGGAGCATATCAGAAGTACCCCGATGACGAGGGGCCATACAGTGTTGACCCAGTTGATCAGGACGGAGCTGATGAGCCCTAGAAGAGACAGCGTCACCAAATCTCCAAGAAAGGATGCCACGGGAGGGGCGATGTTGTCTGAGGTGTGGTCAGGTCGGGTGGCGACATTGTAGCGGTGAACGAACCAGGGTCGCGACCATAATGACGACATAGTACAACGAGGAAGCACATGAACGACCCAAGGATGATACTTGCCATGCAGGCGGAAAGCATGGAAGATGCGGCGACCATGATAAATCTGACGGAACGATGAGGCCGTGGGATGGAAAAGGTATATTGGCACCTACTCGATGAGTCCGGACTTGGGTAGTCCGGTATTAATAGGCAAAGGACGCGTCGCTCTCATGACGAGGTGCATGGTACCATTGAGCGCTGCATCCGAGGGTGCAGGCAGGGGTGGATTTGGAACGAAGAGGGACAAGAGCATGGCCACAGATGCAGCCACGCAGGCTACGACGATGGCCTGTACTTGGAGGAGTGCCATGTTTCCAAGGATGATTTTGCGACGACGTTTGGGATGGTCGAGTTCGCCCATGTTGGCGGCCGTCGCGAGCCTCGCAGAGAGATTCATTTCGAGGTTGCCCTTGAGGTTCATGATGACAGGGACAATCATGATAAGTTCGCTGACGGTGCGCATGGCTATCCAATGCTGTTGGAGTGTTGTTGGTTCGATTTCCCGAGAAGCCATGCACGGGGGGACTTACCGACACGTGGTCCAACAGCTCGCCAGTGAATAAAAGGCTGACGGTGGTGATCAGCAAGGTCGGTGCGGTCTAGCGTCTCGTCATGCGAATTGCCCTTGAAATGCGCCGAGGACGTACCTCGAGGACAATGTTGCTCACTTGCCTCCACGCGGACACGTCGCACCGCTCCGTGCCTCTGGTTCTGCCCTCTGCACCGAGGAGCGCCGTGCTCCCGTCGTCGCCGTCGCCCTGGTCGTCACCGTCATATTTTTTAGACTGCAGGTCACCGAGCTCGATGTCGTCCGGGGGCGGTTTGTCGACGTCCTCCATGGTCCTGCTCGTCGTCGGGGTCGACGAGCTCGCTGTGTGGGAATGTGTGTTGCTTACATAATCAGCGACAAAACCATTGGCGCTCATGATCCACTCGCTGAACGCAGCGGTCCTCGTCGCCTCCGTCCACGACGTCCAACACCCCCTCCTCGTCGCGTCGGTCGTCCACCACCACCGCCGTGGCGCATCCACGTCCCGTTCCGCACCGAAAACTGCCCTTTCGCCGTGCCAAACGTCCCCCGACGCCCCGCCATGTCGTCCAGGCTACAGCAGTATGCTCAGCCCCCCGCCATCCGGTCGTCGTTCCTCAAGACCCAGCCCGACGCGGTACCACCGATAGACGAGCTCGAATCGCTCCATTCCGAGCTACTCCTCCTCCGGCAGAAGACGCTCGAGCGTGTCAAGAAGGCAGGGGATGACCTCAAGACGATCGAGGAGTCCATGCGGAGAGCAAAGGAAAAGGTCAAGGGCAAAGCAAAGGCCGTGGACAGGGTCAACCGAGAGCGTGGCTGTACGTCTTTGCACCCCGTTCGCGCGACGATGCTCACGTTCTTCTCGTTTGACTTATCGCTCCTCTCGCACTGTATATATAACCTGGTTTCGGAATGTGCAACGGTGGGATTCGCGCGAAAAAAATGCGGGTCGTGTCCTGCATCCGTATCATGCCGGGTACTGACTTGTGACGCAACATCTCTGTGGCATCGGCTGCTTCCTACTGGACCATCTTAGTCACACCGCTTCTGGACGCAGACGAACTGGGCTACCCCACCACCGCAATCAACGGATCCGTCAAAGTCCGACCCCCCTCAGTGCCGACATCAGCCTTGTCATCTGCCAAAGGATCACAGGACCCTCGTCGACCGTGAGCATTTCTCTCATCTGGCTGGCCACGATTTCCTTATGCACACGAACTCAGACTACCCCTTGACTTGAAGCAGAAGAAGAAGAAAAGGAAACGGGAGGACGACAGTGATTTGGAAGGTGCCGCGTAGTTAATTCCTGTGATCAACCTTGGGATTGACCCATGGATCCGACAGACTCTGGAAGGGCTGCCAAGACAGTGCCAATAGTCCATGCTTCATCGACTTTGCCACCCAAACCCAAGGTCGTAGGTGCTGCATCAAATCATGCCAAGGCGAGTCTTCCGTGTCCGCGGTCGAGGGCAGCACTGAGAGTGCCTTAGCCATTACATCTACCCGATTTCACCATCCCATCGTCCGTACAACTGCTTCCCGCGCGCCCACCTATACCCCCACCACCCGTACCTGGACCTAGCCAGCCAACAGAGGTGACGGAAGATTTCAGCAAACTGAAACAGCCGTCGCAAATTCCCGTCAACACGTTCTACACGAGTATCGAACCTTGGATACGAGGGATCAAGGAAGAAGATATCGGTTTCCTCGAATTTTCGGGAGACGACGTGGAACCCTACGTCATGCCCAAGCTCGGACGCCATTATTTAGACGTTTGGGAAGAAATGGACATCGAGCTTTACGGCGCACCATTACCTGGATTTGCACCCCAACGAATCGGCGATGGCCTACCGCTACCGAAGTGGGATCCTTCCACGCTCGCGGAGTCTGATCTTACGGCTGAGGAGCGAAGTCACGGTCCACTCACGGAACGACTGATCAGTGCCCTGCTCCCCATCCAGGACGCCGCTACGTCATGGAAGGGTGTAAAGGCAGCCGAAGACGCCATGGAAGGACGACCTGGGGGTACCGGAGCTGCTGCCGCTAGACGAGAGAAGGTGAACGTCGCCGACCTAGAGGAACGAGTTCAAGACACGATGCGGTTTCATGGTTTGCTGGCAGTGCCGGTAAATTATATAGACGTACACTTTATAAATTCCTTCTTTCTGATTCGAGACTTTTTTAGCCCGATTATTCCGCAAGAGTTGACGATCCAATTGCTACCGCGCTCCGTCATGCACAAAGCGAGCTCCGAACGGTGGTGGCCATGAACAAGGCTCGGAAGCAGCGTTTAATAGCAGTTGCCAAAGACCGTCTCGGATACCAAGAATACTTGGAACTGCGAGACACCCTCGATAAGAGCATGGTTGCCCTTTATGGTAAGCTCCAGAAAAAGGACGCCCCGAAGCTCGGCAAGAAGAAGAAAAAGGTTTCCGAAGTGAACGGAAATATGAATGGTGGCGGCACTTCTGTCGAGTTGCCCAAACCACCTCCCTCCGCGCTGGGGCTTGGCCCGGATGATGATCTTCATCTGGTGGTTCCGGAACAGCTGAAGCAATTAGTAGAGACGAGGCGGCAGTGGGTCACGACGGTAGGCGGCATCTTTGAGGAGAAGGAGCGGGCATGTCCCGGTCGGATCTGTGGTCTCCCTAGGGAGAGCATCTTCGAGGGATTGGAGGAGGCCGTCAAACACGATGCACAGAAGTCACTGGAGCCGAACGGCGTCGTTAGCGACTCACGGACTAGTCCACATCAGAATGCTACACAGGTAGACGAGATGGATGTGGGATGACGGAACGCATTCGCTATGTCTTTGGCCTTAATCTTATTCCTCATGTTCATCGCTCACGTTCGCCTTCACGTGTACTCTACTCTGCTTTGCAATCATCATGCTTGCTAGTTACACTGTACTATCTGCTTGGGTGGCATGGGAAGATAGTTCCCCCACACGGAACCATTGTATCTACGTGTCTGGTCTATACTTTTTCGACTTTTTCGGCGAGTCACTCTGGACTTTACGCTTCTTTCCTTTGGACTCTTTGGCTTTCGCCGGTTTATCTTTGGGTCGGAGTGCTGCATCACTGGCAGGCTTTTTGTGTGTGGTTTCGACGTCATCCACGTCCATTGATACGTCCTCCGACCGGGTCTGCTCAGACCGTGCACCATAGGGTACGAAAGCATGTTTGAGGAATTCTTTCGGATACGATGGACGTGGTGGATCTTGGTAAACGACAGGCTGGTGCTCTGGAGGCGTTGCGGTCGAGGGCTTTGCAGACACGACGATATGGTGCGATACCCGCTTGGGCGCTGTTGGCGTACGTGTGAGCAAAAAGAGGATTCAAGACACGTCGAATACGACGTTCACCGATGTATAATTTGCCCTTTTTTCGCTTGCGCGGCAAGAGGCAAGCGAGACTCTGGAGCTCTTCGGCCCCAGCGACGTCTGCGTCGTCCTCGCCGATGGACCAGACGTCGTAAGACGCGGTCTTGCGGTCGAGTCCGCCGATGCGGGCGGTGCGCGACGGCGAGGGCGGGTCGACCTCGAGTCCTTGGAGGTGTTTCGCTTTGATCTGTGTGTGCGTTAGGGTCTGAGCAAACGGCGATGTGCGCGACTAGCGTACGTACCGTGTCCGGGACGCGGATGAGCCAAATCTCGGCGTCCGAGTCCTCCTTGAGGGCGTCCCACTCGAACGCGCCGACGTCGACGGTGTGGTCGAGCAGCACGGCGCCCTCGGGGGGTTCGTACGCCCAGTGTGGGTCGTCGCCCTCGTTTTTGCCGTGGTCGGGAGCGGCGATGACGACGGTCGGTTTCGGTTTCGGTTTCGACTTTTTCCTTGTTTTCTTCGTCTTTTCTTGGGCGATTTGCTGGGCGATGCTGGTCTCGATATCGGACGAAGAAGACATGTTCTGAACAGCCGTGAAACGTCGGTGACCCGTTTTGGATGTTTGGCGAGAGCGCCAAGCGACGATAACGGGCGATGTCGGCTTCCGTCCAGTCTTGTCGATGGCCACCAAGGTAACCGCCGTATTGACGATAGCTGGATCGGACTCGAGTGGAGGTGCAGGCATCCAGGTGGGTCGGTAGACACCTCCGCCGCGCCCGCACCTAAACACCAACAGGCCGATCTCAGGACCTTTGCCGCACACGGGTGCTATGGCACCAGCGTCCTGACGGCGCTGACGGCCCAGAACACCACCGGCGTCCACGCAGTCCACGGCGCCCCGCCAGACTTTGTCGTCCAACAGGCACGTATCTCCGATCCGTTCCCCCGCCCGACACTCACCGCGCCCAGATCCGCGCCGTCCTCGACGACATCGACGTGCGCGCCATCAAGACCGGCATGCTCTTCGATACCGACAACACCAAGGCCGTCGCCGCGGCGCTCAGAGCGCACGGACGCGGGGTGCCGCTCGTGTGCGACCCCGTGTGCGTGTCGACGTCTGGGCACGCATTGTTGGCGCCGGACGCCGTGGAGACGATCATTCGAGAACTGTTCCCGATGGCGTGCGTCGTCACGCCGAACCAGGCGGAGGCGGCGTTGTTGCTCAAAGAGCGATCGCTGCCCTGTAGCATCACGTCGCTGGACGACATGCTCATCGCCGCACAGAATTTGTTGCGCCTTGGGCCCGAGGCTGTCTTGCTCAAGGGTGGCCACATGCGCGTTTCAGAGGACGACGTGCGTCGCGTGCGAGTCCCCGAGGGTGCGACGTTGGACGTTAAACCTGCCTTTCTCTTTGGAGAAAACTTGGAAATATTCCATAGGAACAACAAGACAGCGCGGCCTGCTGAACTCGTTGTGGACGTGCTTTGTCGGCGTGGCGTCAAGACCATCACGCTGTTCCCTCGGCCGCGCTTGCAATCGAAGAATACCCATGGGACAGGGTGTACGCTGAGTGCGGCGCTCGCGTGTGCCCTCGCACATGGAATTCCAGGTGAAAGACGCTGCCAACGACGTCAGGGGATTATTCTTCTCATTCTTTGTAGTGGAGGAAGCGACCGCGCAAGCAACGTCGTTTACACATCTCGGCATCGAGACCGCGCCGACCATCGGAAAGGGGCATGGCCCTTTGAACCACCTCCACTCTGTGTCGAAACTGGTCGTCCAACCGTAAGTGTGTCGTGCTCACGGGATACATACTCGCTAACATTTTCCGCAGGCGGACGCACGGACATCCATACCCGTTGACACACAAGTTTATTCAAAGCACGGCAGACCTATGGAAATCGTACGTTCAACACGATTTCGTGGTTCAGCTTGGCAAAGGCACGCTCGATAGAGCGAGGTTTATCCACTTTATAAAGTATGCATCCTTTTCTGTATCTATGGGTCGAACCTTATTCTCGCTTAGGCAAGACTATCTTTATCTAAAGTATTATTCGAGGGCGTATGCGTAGGTCTTTTTCTTCGTTCTTTAGACGCCTCGACGAATCACTTCAACTGAACACCTAGGCTCCTCGCGACCAAGTCCCACGACTTTGCACCCATTTCGTCTGCTCTAAAGGTGATGCTTCACATCGCGGCAGAGACCGACATGCACGTCTCCTATTGCGCCCAATTCGGCGTTTCGTTGGAAGAACTCGAGGCGACGCCCGAGTCCCCGGCCACGACGGCGTACGGTGCCTTTCTCCTCGACGTAGGTCTACAAGGTATGTGTATGCGCACGACGAACCCCCTACCGTCTTCCAACACGCCCTCCGTTCCATCCAGGCGACACGACCAAATTGATCATGGCACTCGCCGCATGTCTCCTCGGGTACGGCGAAGTCGGTCTCTGGCTCGAAAAGGAAGCCGCAAAGGAGACGGCGTGGGTGCAGTGGCAGGGCAATCCGTATCTCAAGTGGATGGAGGACTACGCGGGGGAGGCGTTTCAGAACGCGGTGTCCGTCGGTCTCGGTGAGCGTGGTTTTCGTGTTTGCGTCGTACGCGCGGGTGGTGCTGACGGTTGTTGCTTGTCCGCGCGCGAAGAAACGATCGAGCAAAGGGCGGCTGCGGACCCTCCCTCGCCGGTTCGGTATGCAGAGTGGTTGGCCGTCTGGGAGAGGTGTATCCGGCTCGAGAAACAGTTTTGGGATATGGCGATGAATCTGGCGTAAACGAGGGCGTGTTTTGAATAGTTTAGATATGTTGTATAACATCGTATGCTTTTCGTACCGTCGATGGGTGCCTCTTGCTGGAAATGCCGCGCCGTGCGCGTCGTGGTCGTATCAGGGCTGCTCGATGGCTTAGGCAAGGCATGAGTCCCAATAAAAATTGGGTGATGCCAAGCACGAATCCGATCGCAGGGCAAGAGTTCAAATCGATAGCATTAAATATGCGTACTACGAGCGCGTCTGACCGATCCGTCGTCCCGAAAATGTGCTTGCCCACCAGCGTTCCCCCGTTACCATGCGGCTCATGTCGATGACGCGCGTCTCCCCGACCCAGCGTATCTATGCCTCCTCGGCGAGTCCCGCCTCCCCATCCCTCGGTAGCTCGAGCTCGATCTCGATCTCGATCTTGGGCCCAGAACCCTCTTCGACCTCGACCTCTCCACGTGACGTTCCAGACCGCTTCCGCTTGGTCTTGGTCCTGTTTCTGGCGATTTGCGCGCTGGGACAGAGGTCTGCGGCGCTCAACGTACACTCGCTGCATTTAGGGCCGACGGGGAGGCAGATCGTCTACGATCACGTACAGGTCACGCGTCAATCTCATGCCTTGCACAAAAAAAAAAAACGAAGCGACTCACCTGTCCGAACCCGACAAGCAAATGGTTGATCTCGCCATGCAGCGCCTTGGGGAGCCACGATTCGAGGTTGAGCCTGGCATACACGCGTCGTCTGAACGGTACGCGTTGTGAGCGATGTGGTACCACGCACCTCGTCTCTTCGGGGTTCTTGGTCGGTCGGACGTGCCACCCCAATCGGTTCGTGATTCGATGGACGTGTACGTCGACGCCGATACCCAGGTTTCTATCATATACATACATGTGATCCACGCGAAAAAGAGCAAAAAGAGGGGTTTAACGTGCATGTCGGTGCGGTGCGATGCGACGGGACGAGACGCGACATGGGGGTCAAGGTGGTGAATGCGCGAAGCGGTGGACAAAGCAAGAGGACGTACAGGTTCCACGCCACTTGGAGCGCCAGAAACGCCATCTTGGGTCCTACGCCGGGAAGCGAACACAGTTCGTCGGCCGTCTTGGGAACATCGGCATCGAAATCGTCGTATAATCTTTGAGCGGTCTGTTTGATGTATCTGGATTCGAACGTACGAGGCAGGAGAGAGGGTGGAACGAATCGTCGGTCGTCGACAAGGGAACTCAGAATGGAGAGGCACGCACTGCGTTTTTCGTCTCCAAAACCCGACCTTGGCGATAGCTTCTGAGATGACGGCTTCGTCTGCCTCCAACACTGCTTGCACGGACAGCGATCCGCCGAGTGCAGTGCGTAGTTTTCCCACTGCCGCGTCGGTCACTTCGTCCTTGGTCTGCGAGGAGAGCATCAACGACACGAGCGTCGCAAAGCGTTGGTTCTGTAATCGTGGCACACGATAAAATCAGTACCGAACCGGTCGATCAAAAAGAGAGGGAAAAAAAGTACAAAAAGATGGAAGAAGTGAGCGACAGCGTGAACGAGCCATCCAAACCCACCTTGGGATCCTGCTCTCCAAACTGCGCCTGATCGCACCCCATCGTATCCACCGGCGCGACGATGCGCGTCCGCATCTCCTTGATCGCGGCGTACGCCTCCGCCCACTTGGCCGGCGCAGGGTGCGGGACGTCCAGGCGCTGTACAACCGCTTTGGACTTGGACTTGCGCGTGGGTCTGCGCGGCTTCTTGCTGGGCGACGCGCCCGGGTCTGGGACGTCCGTCTCTGCTTCCACTTTCGCTTCTGCTTCGGTTTTGACGCGCTGACGCCGTACGGTGGGTTTCGTCTTCTTGACGATGAGGACGCTTTGCTTGTCGTCGCTCGGCGCGTCGAGGCAGGGTGTCGCAGGATCGACGGGCTCCTGTTTGACGCGACGCCTCGTCTTGGAAGGCCCAGCCTGCTCCGCTTCATGGGTGTCCCCAGCTTCGTAGAGCGTCACCGCGCCGTGATACGGGCTCGCTTTCGCCGCCAGCCTCGTCAACCACGTCGACGTCGTCCGCCTCGCCGCACACATGATCAAGCGCAACGCGTTCGTAGAGGTACAGTGTGGTCTGGGATGAGTCGTGTACTACACAGCTACAACTAACCCAAAAGGGGAAATATACATGGACTATTGAGATCGAATAAACGGAAACCAGGGATGGACGTCAGGGTCCCAGGTCAACACGGACATGTCCCACGCGTTTACCTCTGACATGGACGCTGGAAGCTGCTCCAGACTCTGGCACACGTCGCGCAAGCACCGAATGGACTGGCATGTGTATGAAGAGCGCCGTTCCGGGGGGAGGAGACAAAAAGTGGGCGCGCACCTGCTTGCGTTCGTTGACCCAAGGTCCCGTCCAGCCCCCCGAAAAACTAGCCAATTCCTCCAACAGCACGCTAGCGAGTCGAATCTGTCCCGCCGGAGAGTACTCACGGTCCTTGTCACACCGAAACACTATCATCAGCCTATCCACTGTAACACCACCGCATCGACAAGGGACATACCTGCTGTATCGCCGAGCATGCAGCCGTAAACTTGAGGAAATTGGGATGTCCGATGGGCGGCTGCTGAATGTCGTCGTATTCGTCTATAAACGCCCATTTATACCGACGAATACAGTTCAGTCGCATGCGTTGCCATGACGTTCCAAGTTTTCTCAAAGAGACCTAGTCTCGTGTTAATCGGACCAAACGACGGATGAAAGGCAAGGTACGAACCGAGAAGACGGCCGACGATATCGCTTGTAAAGCCGTCAGGAAAGTGGACTGAAACTGGTATTCGTCGAACGCGGGTGATCCTGCGTCGACGAGTCGACATCAACATGCGAACATAAATTGTCTCGCTTACCCTGCAGTCCCGGTATGACGTCGTCCATACAAGAGAGCTGCAACTCGAGGACCTGAGTAGCGTACCAATAGGCAAAAACACGCTCCTCGGCAGAGTACAGCGACAGCTGTGCCCCTGAATAGATAACTTCACGGATGACCGACAGCCTTTGCATCAAGACAGCAGTGCACACCCCGCGTAAAGGGTCCGGTTCTGGCTGGAAATGCCGTCAGATACCTCGACCCGAGCACCAATGACGGTACGCACCCAGGGGTCAAGGTGATTTTGAATCTCTATGCACAGCGCATAAAGGGCATGCCAGTCGAACAGTGACTTCATGCAATATCGACGCCGTCGCGCAGGGTTGTACCACAACGCCTTGACATAGCCGAGCTCGAGCTAGTCAGAGGCGTGGGTCCGAGAACAAAAACAGGCATGTCAGGTTCCATGCATACCTCTATGATCGAGCGCTCGAGATGTGCCAACGGGGACGTCTGCGGACCTTTCCAGCGTTGGCTAACCATGTCAATAAACGAATCATAAGGTAACCCGCAGTTCTCCGCGAAAAACGAATCTGCGATGTGTTTTTGGGTGTACTTGCTCAATACCAGTCCATCCTCAAAGAGGGTCGACTGGAAATGCATGCTCAGGGAGGAGCGGAACATGTTCGGAAGACGTTAGTACCTGGCATGAGGACCGGATGTATGGCAGACGTCGATCTGGTTTCGATAACCATACTTGGATATGACCCATGACCTAAGATGGAAGTGAGCCAAGAGTGCCTGGTCCATGTAATTGTAACAACCTTCCAACTTGTGAGTTCCGATACCCCTGCCAAGGTGCTGAGCTGATCTAGGGAGTCCAGAAACCCTAACAGTTTGTCCCACGCGGTGTCCTGGTCAGGCAATTGGATGACATGGAGTGGGATAAACGAGATAAGAACTCGAGCAAATTGAGGATCGAAGGCGCGAGGCGCCGGTGAGTCAGGTCCAGGGTCAGGAGGCGTTGTCGCTCGTATTTTTTGTACCAGTTCCCGCGCAGTGCTGACGAGCGGACGAAAGTTGTGGTATTCCTTTGATAATTGGGCTGACAAGAGTTCGATGAGAGTCTAATACGACGTCAGCGAACGAACAAGCGATGCATATCGAGATTCGAACCTTGCGCAACACGAGCCGAGCACGGAGTGCATCCTTCCAAGTCGACGACGCTACATAAATTAGCCAGATTCAACGTCGCTCTGCTGGGTATCACCTTTGAAAGAACGATCTAGCCAAGTACAAGCACGCTCCAACATGGCTTGAACATAGCTCACGGGTAGCCCCTCTGTCAAGGGCACGTCGCATTTTTCGCTCTGCCAGTCCTCGGTCTGTGAAAGGAGTACAAGCGAGAAAAAATGAGGACACATATATCAAAGCACGTCAAGAAACGGACATCATACACGTTCCCTTTGTTCAGTTCTCTCCACGAAAGATCGCACGATTTGAGCAAGCCATGCACATAGGCTCTGAGAACGATAGTGATAAGCGCAAGCGGTCGCCGGTGGTCAGCCTCTCCGACTTGGCCAGCTGGTATCAATTCTGGGTCAGTTTCTCTGAGCGCGTGGATATGTAAAAACGAGTATATGGTTTGGGGGAGGGTGTAGCCAGTATGCCATTCCATCTGGGGCACGACGGGCCATGAATATGAGGTATAGGGGATATACATTGATCTGACTATTCACCTCACAGGCAATAGCGCGATCTATTATCCAGCACACCTCCTCTGGGAGCAGAGGGTCAAGGGGATCAAAGACCGGCCGCGTCTGGTCCATCAGCGCTAGACCGCTATCGAACCGGGGTTCTCCAATCTTTGTTCGATCCTGAGCTGACGCCAACGGCCAAGTAGCATGCGACCAACCTCGAATGCCGCCATGGCGTCCTGTAGGGTAAAGTCTTTTGCTAGGACGAGTCCTCCAGAAGGCATATCTTGGGGCCACGAGGTGAATAGGACGAGATAGAGGACGTCGTGTGGGCGTTTTACCTGCTGCAGCGTCTGCGAACATCTGGGTAACATCGTAGAAATTGTCACCGCCTGGCAGGCACATGTTGTGGTCGAGTTGGTAATCCATGGCCGTCGTCGACGTCGGCGACGACGTTGGCGTTGAAAGAAAACGAACGTGGGCGTCAAGTCGAGAGTTTCATGAAATGAACGGAGTTTCAAACGCCATCGATGGTCTCATTTGGACGCGTCGGTGAACGTGCCCGGCGAGCGTGCCAGAGAACGCCCGCAAAGTGGTGCCAGCGACGAGAGGCGTCCTCGAAGCGGGTCATTTTTTCTGGCATCCAACCGACAGGCATCCCACACGTAGGCGGGTGCGAGCTTTCGTCGCGTCTCAGGCTAACTCGCATGTAGCTAGGAAACTATCTAGGTGCCTTGTCCAACTGGGTTAGGCTACAGGGGTCTGCTCGGCGGGATGACGTCCTGCTCTTCTCGATCGTGGGATGGCATGCGCTAACCCTGCCTCAAGACCCAGCCCTTCTACGGTCTGCCAGAGACGACATGCTCGCAGTGCTTCTTGCCATCGGAATCGACCCAGCACGTTCGATACTATTTCACCAAGATCATGTAAGAATGTCCAGCTCCTGCGACACCGGGTAACCCAAGTTTCCGCAGAATCGGCATCACACAGAGTTGTGTTGGATCTTGAATTGCCTCACGCCGACAGGAAAACTTCGCAGGATGACGACATGGAAGGTCAGCAGCGAACCGAATTGATAGCTCGACTCGTCTCACTCCTCCAAGTCGCGACTAGCAGCCTCGAGGAATGCCAGTTCGGAAGACGACGTAGACGAGTCGCTGCTTAATGCTGGCTTGTTTACTTATCCGGTCCTTCAAGCCGCTGACGTGCTCGTTTACAGGTAGGCGATCAGCTCTGAATGCCAACAAACATTAACGACGACTTCAGGGCCACTCATGTTCCAGTAGGAGAGGATCAACGCCAACACATAGAGCTCACGCGAGATCTAGCAGACATATTTAATCGTACATTTAGCAGACGCGATCAGTCACCGCTCTTTCCATTACCGGAATACGTGGAAAGTCAGTCGCTTTCTTGGGCGTCACAGCACGAAGCTCACCTTTTGACAGCCCCATCGAAACGAATCCTCTCCCTCAGGGATCCATCGTCCAAGATGTCCAAGTCCTCACCAGATGCAGCGTCTCGCATTCTTTTAACGGACACCATATCTCAGATCAAGGCAAAAATTCGTAGCGCGGTGACGGATTCGATCCAGGGTATAACCTACGATCCCGTGTCTCGTCCAGGCACTTCGAACCTCTTAACTATTCTCGCGGCGTGCACCGACAGCGATGTCGTCAACGTTGCGAAGCGATATGAGAACAAAGGTCACGGGCATTTGAAGAGCGACGTGACCGATGCGGTAGAAGAGGTGCTCAAGGGTCCGCGGGCTGAATTCGGGAAAATTCGCCATGAAAAGACCTATCTTGAGCATGTTGCGCAGAGAGGCGCTTCGCGGGCCATGGAATGTTCGGCCGTGACGATAGACCAAGTCCGCAGGCGTGTCGGACTGTCCTAGTAAACTTGTTGTCGATTGTTTATCAAAGACCTTGTCTCTACCCTCAGCGCTTCGAGATGCAGGAGGAACAAGTCGCTGGATCTACTAGTAGTAATCACAACACGACGATACCACGGGCGTTGTCCAAGGGACAGGAGCGAAAGGCGGTCGAATTTCTAGAGTACTCGTTCCAAGACATCGAGAGTTCGTTCAAGAAACGGTGCGCCGTCTCCGGGAGGGTCGTCATGTCACATGCCCATGTCGCCCAGCTCAGAGCCGTCCCTCACCAAACTACCCACATTGTCAGCCTACCTCGACGCCATGCACCACCTCCTGGCCTTCATCCTGCAAATACCGCCCATCGACCCCTCTACGTCACTAAGGACCGCATTCTTACTCCGTCTCACCAACGACGTCATGAACTCGGTACCAGGCTACCCGCCTGAGATGGACGATCTGCAACAGCTCCTCGACTTCCTCGACGACTTGGATGAGGCGTGGTTAGCCGTACTCAATTCCCAGGTCTGGGATCCCTCGTTGGGCGCGGGCGTCGATCTCGTTATCCCCGTCGACATGATCGAGCCAGACCAACCTATTCGCTCGACGCCTGTGAATCAAACGGAGCGAACGAGACTACATAGCTTGCTCGTGACAGGCACGGCAGGGCTGGAGGAGTGGTTGTCCAGGCTCGCGACGCCCGGCGAGGACTATCAGCTCGCCCTGGAGAGAGCTGGACTTATGCAAGGTTTCGACGACCTGTTTTCAAAGACGCTGGCCGAGATGGGGAGTCTGTCAGAACCATTGATCGACCCGGTTGGCATGAAGGGCACGTGTTGAGTCTAAGAGGAAGAATAGAGTAAATGCGCAAGGATGTACGTGCGACGGCGTATAAATGTAAATCCAAACGTTCCGACCGACTACCGCCTTCTTTGCGTCCGACGACTCTGAGCTGGAAACGACGACGAGTTTTATGAGTGAGACGTTGTGAACGATACGCGACTTGAACCGACTTTTGTCTTTGGCCTTTGCGGGCGCGCCCTTGCCTCTGGCTCGTTTCATGTCCACGTCCCATACTCTCTGTGCCTCTGCAAAGTTGACCAATTCCAACTCTGGCCACTCCTTTGCGAACTTGGACATGCAAAGGTCGATGTCTTTGGGATAGTAATTGACCATGGACGGCCCGCGAAGCCTCGCACGAAAATATTTGGCGCCGGTGCGTGCAGAGGTGGGATTATAGGCGGTTTTGAAGATGGCACATCGGGCCATTGTTAATGCGGCCAGACTTGACCTCACAGCTACTGCCGCCATGGTGGTGTTGGTTTGAAAAGGATATAGGCAATACCTTCTGATCCTAACAAGACCAAATAGCCGAGTTTCCGTTGACGAGCATCTCCGACTCGGAGTCCGTGGGAACGTGCTACCTGAAGGAGATGTCTGTTCGATTCACAGCAACCATCCTACATTCCAGCACCACGCCGTTTGGACCCGGCGAACGATCCAGAGAGGCATTTGAGAGTAGGTCATGAGTCCGACTCATGACTCATGACCCACATGCCCTGGGCTTATTTCGAAACGCTTGGTCCGTCTTCTCATGTCCTTCTCAAGGGATCTGGTGTCTGGGCCCCAAGTTGGCGTGTCCGTCGGAACCCCGACAACAAGTCTTGGACAAACTTTTTGTCTTTTGCCTTTACGGGTGGACCCTTCCTTTTATACTCACATCCTGCAGGTGGTATCACATGCTAGGTCATTGTTGGGATAATGTTGAGTAGTGGTATCACTGGCGTGTCAGACCTGACTCCCGTCCTTGAGGACAGCCGGTAGACTAGGTCTCTCTCCATAAAGAGCTATTCACATCCGCCTGCGGCGCTAGGTCATACTGAAACAATACTCTCGAACACTCTGTTTCCAATCAGCTGTAATGATGCTGACATTGCCAAACGATGACATGAGAAGAACATAAAATGGAGCTACATCATGGTTCTAGGTGGCGTTCTAGCATCGTGGGCATTCCGAAAAGGATTCCTTTTCGCGGCGTAGTAACGAAATAACCAGCTCGGTCATGTGGTAGGCCATATTACCAGTCATTTGGCTCAGGTTGGCCTAGGACAACGACGGATGCTGTTGCTGACCATCAACGGTTTGGAGCGCACCCAATCCGAGTCCTTTCAATGGCCTGA
Source organism: Brasilioporus rufonigricans (assembly GCA_038089195.1). Taxonomy (NCBI): domain Eukaryota; kingdom Fungi; phylum Basidiomycota; class Agaricomycetes; order Boletales; family Boletaceae; genus Brasilioporus; species Brasilioporus rufonigricans. Next base: position 18,311 of record JBBPKJ010000469.1, read on the forward strand.
CAACTGCTGTTCGTCCCGAATGTAATGTGCCCGGGTGCTGTAGCGTGGTATTCATGCACAAGCAAACTACATTGCAGCCGTGTCGAAACATCCTTTGGTACCTAGTTGGCAGAGTGTGCCACTTGCATCATCTGATCCTGGACGTCGGATCAAACCGGTTGGAGGAAGGTTGAGCGCATGGCGTGGATGAATTCGTCATGGTTACCGCCTTGCTCAAGGCTGCCAAGTCATTGAATGTTGCGGGTGCGAATAGTGGGGGCCGATGGGCCCATCTCCCGACCGGTCGCAATTGCTTTGCCAAGAAAAGGGAGGTGGGCCCTGTACGCATGGGTCAGACGAGTCATCCCACCTTCATTTATTTTCATTTACATACGGACCTGATCATCTACCCCAGACCCGATACTCTGTAGAAAGAAGGAGCCGAGCCCCTCCCACAGGAGTGCGAAGTAATAGCCAAGCTAAGAAGCTTTTAATTGAATGGTTGATGCATGTGCAGGTACAACACATGTTTTCACCGGACCAAGGCACTGATGTGATTCTAGTTCATTGTCTGCGTTGACGTTTTTTGTCAAGTGAAATCCATGCTCTTCGGTTCAAGAGCATCATGCGTGATGATCAGCCACTGACAATGTCATGTCCTGCTGAACACTGGCGCATGGACATCAAATCATAACTCCAACTCCCAAACTCGTCCTCAGAAGCGAACGTACTTTGTTGGATGAAGTGGATCCACTCACGTGTTGGCTGGCTGAAGAGTATATCATGGGCAGTCTCTCGGAGCCTCAGACCACTCAGTTCAGCTCATTCGGTCCACTAAATTGCATCAGTTAACATGTTTCTCAAATCATCAGTACTTCTTGGAGCGGTTGTAGGGTCTTTTGCAGCGAAAATCCCGAAGACCTTCACTGCCCCTGCCGCATCGTAAGCCCCAATCGCTAACCTCCCCACTGTCATAGCACTTGCATTGACATCTATTTTACAGCCCGACTGATCAGTCTTCGTTCTACGTCGGATACTCGAATGGCACGATCACCAACACTCCTTACGTGCCCGGCAAAGTTTTTGACCGGTTCATCCAAATCTGGTTGGAGAACACGGACTATACCACCGCCATGGCAGATCCCTCCCTCTATAACCTGACTAGCCAGGGCATCCTTCTCAGCAGCTACTATGCCGTGACCCACCCTAGCGAGCCCAACTACATCGCCTCAGTCGGAGGGGACTTCTTCGGACTCGCGAGCGATGTTCTCACCTATATTCCCAACAACGTCTCTACTATCGTCGACCTGTTGGAGCCGCAGGGCATTAGTTGGTCATCGTACCAGGAAAACATGCCCACAGATGGATACCAGGGTTACAGTTTCGCTAACCCTGATAGGTATACGTACTACATGCGGAAGCACAACCCATTGGTGATCTACGATTCGGTTGGGCAGAACGCGACGCGTGCGGCGCGTATTAGGAACTTCAACGATTTTGCTGTTGATGTAGGTGTCGTCTGGTCATTTTGATTAGTGATCTTGCTAACTACATATGCTTGAAACAGGTCAACAATAATTCCCTCTCCCAGTGGATCTTCGTCACGCCTAACATGCTAGAGTTGGTTACATTATTTTACCAGTACTGCTAGCACTTCGTTCTAACTTGATCACAGCGATGGACATGACACAAGTGTCACCTATGCTGGTTCCTGGGTGGACTACTGGCTGGTACCCCTCCTCCAGGACCCTAATTTCAACAGTGCTAGGACGCTGATCTTGTTGACGTTTGACGAGTATGGCTATTGCTCAGATGATGGAACTTTTCCTCATGCTTTTCCCTCAGGAACGGAACCTCCAGCATTAACAACAACGTATATGGCCTTCTACTTGGCAATGTCATCCCAACAACTCTCCGAGGCACAACTGACGATACATTCTACACTCACTATTCGAGGTAAGCCACACTGCTCATGTCTCAGGCCCATAGCTTATACGAACCGATTAGTCTCTCCACTGTCCAAAACAACTGGAGTCTCGGCAACCTTGGCCGCCAGGATATCAACAAGACCGTGTCTAGTACGCTCCATCCTTTGATACACCTACTCTGAGACTAACATACATTGGCCTGTCAGACGTCTTTGCCTTCGTTGCGAATCAGACAGGGTACCAGAACAACGGCATGACGACACAGGGCCTCCCAGAGTTGAACCTTTCTGGCACGTATCCCGGTCCTTTGAACCCTACTGACTACGCACCGTGGACAGCACCTGTCAATGGGACTGGTGCCGGAGGTGGACCGACCTACCTTGGGTGAAACCAGAGACGATAGTTGACTTGGTGGAAGCCGTGACCTCGAGATGACACCTCTCCCACAACGAGCGGTGTTGAAGGAGGCGTGACGGTTTATCGATATATCTCTGGCTTGGTTCAAATTCTCCTGTATGACGCTCTTATGATGATATCGGTGTCGCGATCGAAATATGATTGACAATATATTCATGATGTTCTCTCCGTGGCGTGTCTTATCGTGCAACTTGAACCTTAGTCAAGTGAACTGCCCTAGCCAGGGACTTGATAAACACGGGGTGAGTTACTGAGTCTAGCTGTGATCTTGTCATCTCATGGGCACCCGGGTGACATTATTTGCATCACGCGAGTCACGAAAAATTTCGAATAGCCAAGGTCGACATCCCAGCATGCCTTCGAATGCTGATGAGGAGCCGGGGCCGTGGGGTTTATGTACTAAGCAGTCGCCTCGGGGGCTCCATAGAAGATGTAGCCGATTTCTCTCCCCCCCTCCTACTTACCCCTCGTGACTCTTTCATGGCCTCTGCCAGAGTGAGGCTTCTCGGACTTGTGGTATTTCGAATCGGGAGTTGTGACGTTGTGCTCTTCTTTGACATTGGCATCTTCTAACTAGTTTCGGTGACATCCCCGCACTCGCACGCCACGTTTGCCACGCTTTGGACGGACGTTATTCCAAGTTGGCGTTTCAGGTGTGGTCACTCGTGGCGCTACGTCAGTCGGGAAGGTGCCGGTGCTGGAAGGGGGTTAGTGGACGTCGAAGCACATGGGTGGACAGTGGTGTATTATATACGGTCCTTACCGTAGGGCCGACGTTTGCCGTATTTGTGGTGTCTGAGGAAGCCGGCACGGATGTCCGACAAGTTCTTCCAAACCGTCGATGCGTTGGATTTGGTCGGCTTTGTTATGGTGCTGTCTGGGCCCGGCCCCTTGGCCCTTGGTCACTAGATTGTCCTTCAAAGATATCGCGACCGCGAGAGGTCTTGGACAAATTTTTTATCTTTTGCCTTTACGGGGGCGCCATTTCTTTTATGCTCATATCTTGCAGTGTGGTATATGATCACACACTAGATCGTTGTCGGGATAACGATGAGTACTATGCTATACAACAACTTCGGCAATTCAGTGAGTTCGACAGTCACAGCAGCGTCACGAATAGTCATACCCTGTCACATGTACCAAAATCAAACCCCGCTCAGCGCGCCTAGCAGGGAACAAGGAAGGATATGACAGTAGACGTTATTAACAAATTCTGGCTAGGAATTATAGTAGCTATAGGTGTGTGCATTTGAGAGTGAAAACGACAAGGGAGTAATGCCAGCATGTACATCATGTTGAGACTATCTATCGAGATTAGAGGAGGATGCAATCTGGATTGTGTCGTAGGTATGGGAGTGGTACTTAGGGTGCCGAAAAAAGATTGTACGTGCAATGTGTGTAACGCCCCCTCGGGCATTATCGGAACATCAGCATACAATCAGGATACCAGACGACGCACATGCCATGCTATTCGTAGACAGTATATATACCAGACCCCGTCATGTATACCCCATTCTTCCTTTCCTCCTGCAACGACGTACGTTCCGCACGTTCTGTCTCTGTTCGAGTGTACCACCGCTCTGGGTGGTTCCAATGCGTCAGTGTCAATGATGCCAACCTGCACCAGTCAACGTTCAACAAGGGCTTCCTCTTGCGATGGCGTCAATATTCACTTCTTGACTTGAACTTCGCTGTGAGATAAACGAGTTCCAAGCTTGCGGTCGCTGAGAGTCGTACGAGACACCTACAAAAAGGTTAAATGAAGGTTGACGACCAAGAGAAATACGGGTGGCATACATTTTGAACCCTTGCAGCTTCGGAAACCAACTTGTAAGGGCCATTTGCAAGGCCTTGCACTGCTACCTGTATCCGTGACTCGCAAGCTGGGTCAGATGTCATATGCCATGTTTCTCCTCGTTGGCCCCTTCGACCGTTCGACCTGCGAAGGTGAAGCAGCCTCATCGTGGGCTGCATATTGCAACTCGGCACGGTCACGGCACGCTGAGTGAACTTCAAACCCAGCTGTGGCGCCAAGTCAGCAGGTGACACCAAAGTGACGAAGCTGCGTGACATCCAATATTTAGCTATCTCACTCAATTCACCTCTGATTTTGTTCATTCATGCTCGCAGAGGCTAAGGACATAGTGGAGATTCATTGTGATTGTGTAAATCCAAAGTAAGTCGTGTATTTTACGAAATGTGCCGAACCACTGAACTGCCGAAGTTGCTGTATAGCATAGTGCCACGATAGGCTAGGTCGTTCTGTCCACCTAACCACATCTATCTCGATCACATGGAAACAGTATTCTCGAACACTCTGTTTCCAATCAGCTGCAAAGGTGCTGACATTGCTAGATGACAACATGAGAAGAACATAAAAATGGAGCCGCATCATGGTTCTAGGTGGCGTTCTAGCGTCGTGAGCATTCCGCAAAGGGTTCCTTTGCACAGCGTAGTAACGAAACAATCAGCTTGGTCATGTGGTAAGCCATATCCACAGTCATTTGGTTCAGGTTGGCCTAGGACAACGACGGATGCTGTTGTTGACCATCAGCGGTTTGGAGCGCACCCGGTCCGAGTCCTTTCAATAACCTGACAACTGTTGTTCGTCTCGAATGTAACGTGCTCGGGCGTTGCAGCGCGCTATTCATGCATAAGCAAACTACATTGCAGCCGTGTCGAGACTTCCTTTGGTACCTAGTTGGCAGAGTGTGCCACTTGCATCATCTGATCCCTGACGTGGGATCAAACCGATCGGGGGGAAGTTGAGCGCACAGCGTGGGTGGATTTGTCATGGTTACTGCTTTGCCCAAGGTCGCCGAGTTATTGAACGTTGCGGGTGCGAATAGTGGGGGCCGATCCACCCATCCTTCGATCGGTTGCAATTGCCTTTTGCCAAGAAAAGGGAGATGGGCCCTGTACGCATAGGTCAGACGAATTTTCCCATTTTCATCTATTTTCATCCACATATGGGTCTGACCATCTAACCCAGACCCGATACTTTGTAGAAAGAAGGAGCCGAGCCCTTCCCACACGAGTGAGAAGTAATAGCCAAGCAAAGAAACTTTTAATTGAATGATTGATGTATGTGCAGGTACAACACATATTTTCACTGCACGAAGGCACTGATGCGGTTCTAGTTCATTGTCTACATCGAGGTCTTTTGTCGAGCGAAATCCACGCCCTTCAGTTCAGGAGCATCATGTGTGATGATCAGTGACTGACAACGTCAGGTCGTACTGACCATTGGCGCATGGATATCAAATCATAATTCCAATCCGAACTCCTGCACTCGCATTCAGAAGCGAACATACTTTGTCGGATGAAGAGGATCTGCTCACGTGTTGGCTGGCGGAGGGGTATATCATGAGCAGTCTCTCGGAGCCTCACTTCACTCAGTCCAGCTCATTCGGTCCA
>JBBPKJ010000470.1:0-24027 GCA_038089195.1 Brasilioporus rufonigricans
GCTAAGATTCTAATTTTACTTTTTATCTTTATTTTTATCCTCATTTTTATTGTTATCCCAACCTTCACTCTAATCCTTATCTTAATTCTAATTCTAACTCCTATTTTTATTTTAATCTTTATTTTAATTCTAATTCTAATGCTTACTCTAATGCTTATTCTAGTTCTTACTCTAATCTTTATTCTAATCTTTACTCTAATCCTTGTGTAAATCTTAATCCTAACTTTTACCCTAATCCTCATCCAAATCCTAATCCTAACTCTTATCCTAATCTTCACTCTTATTCTAATCATTATGTTCATATCATTAACCCTAATGCTGGTTGTTAATTACCAAAGGTATGATAAGAGGTGTAGGAAAATATAATATAATGTAATGAGAGTGTAGAAAAGCCAAAGTGTAGTAAAGTGTAAGCAAAGTGTGGCAAATGTAGCATATTTTTTGTTAGCAAAAGTGTAATAAGAATTGTGGGAAAGTAGTAGGAATGTCTCACCATTTCTGGACATATGGTGTATTTTTGATTATCAAGAGTATAGCAAGAAGTGTGGGAAAGTAGCAGACATGGATCACACCATTCTTGGGCATGTGGCACATTTTTGATTACCAAGAGTATAGTAAGAAGTATGGGAAAGTAGTAGGCATGGATCACACCATTTTTGAACATATGGCATATTTTTGATTATCAAGAGTGTAGTAACAATTGTAGGAAAGTAGTAGATCATTCTAGGTATGTTGTATACTATACAATATGCTCAAGCAGTTATCCAATATGGTAAGTTGCAGTTTGGCTACTGCCAGACATCCTGAATACTTTATAGGTATATGGGTATAATAATTGTTTTATGGTATCTATCTGTAGGATACTATGTAGTCATTAAGTATTGTAACTCTAAGGTTACTAATAGTGTGATGTAAGTACTTGATTAGATAAGCCAAAGCATACATGTAATCAAACATTCCAACCCTCCCTCTCAAGCAAGAAGCCTGGGCCCAACAAAATGGAAAATGTTATAAAATAAAATAAAATACCTCTAAAAGTGTTCTATAGTATCAACTTAAAGGTGTGTCTGTAGTGTCATAATGTCCATGGTCTATGTGGTGGCAGTATGTGGTGTGCTTGAGTGGTTACCCAATATGATAAGTTGTAGCTCAGCTACTATAGCACTCGTTCTAGTGTGCATGTAGTTATTTTCCACTGTTGCTGGTGGTATCCTTATTCTCATCCTCATACTTATTCTCAGCCTAATCTTTACTCTAATCCCTATTCTAATCCTCACTCTAATCCTCACTCTAATCCTTATTCTAATCCTCACTTTAGTGCTTATTTTAATCCTTACTCTAATCCTTATTCAAATTGTCATTCTAATCTTTACTCTTATCCTAATTGTTATCTTCATCCTTATTCTAATTGTTATCTTTATCCTTATCCTAGTTATTACTGTAATTCTTGTTTTTAATTACCAAAGGGGTGGTAACAGATGTAGGAAAATATAATATAATGTAGTGAAAGTGCAAAAAAGCCAAAGTGTAGTAAAGTATAAGTAAAGTATAGCAAATGTGGTACATTTTTGATTGGCAAAAGTATAGTAATAATTGTGGAAAAGTAGTGGGCATGGATCATATCCATTTTGTGTACATACAATTGGCTTGCAAGAATAGTCAAACACATATTTCTGATCATTACTAAATTCTTGGTGATTTTTATAAATTAATTTATTGAAGCTCAAATAGTAAACGTGGCACATTTTTGATTACCAAAGTATAGTGAGAATTGTAGGAAAGTAGTGGGCATGGATGACACCATTTTTGGGCATGTTATAGACATAATTGGCTTGCAAAAATAGTATGACATATATTTTAAAGCCTAATATGGTGCATTTTTGATTACCAAGAGTGCAGCCACAATTGTGGGAAAGCAATAGCCATGAATGACACCATTTCTGGGCATGTTGTGGCAGCAAATGTGGCGCATTTTTTATTATCAAAGAGTATAGCCACAATTGTGGGAAAATAGTACCTATGAATCACCATTTCTGGACATGTTGTGGCAGCAAATGTGGCGCATTTTTGATTACCAAGAGTGCAGCCACAATTGTGGGAAAGTAGTACCCATGGATCACCATTTCTGGGCATGTTGTGGCAGCAGATGTGGCGCATTTTTGATTACCAAAGAGCATAGCCACAATTGTGGGAAAGTAGTACCCATGGATCACCATTTCTGGGCATGTTGTGGCAGCAGATGTGGCGCATTTTTGATTACCAAAGAGCATAGCCACAATTGTGGAAAAGTAGTACCCATGGATCACCATTTCTGGGCATGTTGTGGCAGCAAATGTGGTGCATTTTTGATTATCAAAGAGTGTAGCCACAATTGTGGGAAAGTAGTACCCATAGACCACCATTTCTGGGCATATTGTAGCAGCAGATGTGGTACATTTTTTTATTACCAAAAGTGTAGCAACAGTTGTGGAAAAGTAGTCTCCATGGATCATACTATTTCCAAACATGTGTTGCATTTTTGATTACCAAAAATGCAGTAATAATTGTGGGAAAGTGGTAGTAGTGTTGAGCATGTGAAGAAAGATACAGTGGAAACCATAAAGGAAAGGGCCCAAGGTCTCTATTAATGGACTAAGATGTGTCACTGTGCAAACCAAAAGAGGTAAGCATATGGCTTTTCATACTGAAGCAAGAAGGAGCAAGACAACTGAAAAGAGCAAGAAAGCCAAAAGTTAGCAAACTTCATATTGACTATTGGCAATTGTGTCATGCCTAGTCCACATGTAATAAGAGGTCACATGGTTTGTCATTCATTCATCACACACATCATGCCTAGTCCATTAATATTTTAGACTACAGCAAATGTTCACTCATGTCCATCAAACACTTTAGCTTCCCAGACTGTCATCCCTCAACCAAGCAGGCAATCCAATATGAAAATGATCTTTGTAAGGTAAAGAGTTTTCTTCAATACTTGACTTGATAACCTATTACATAGAGTGATATCCAATTGCTTGACCCATTGTTCATCATCATCTCTCCTCAGTAGATCCCAGCACAAAGTGGTATTGATCCTGAGGCTTGGAAAGGACTGAGGATTGAAAGAATGTTTGTAGGATAAGCTGACCAAGATGCATAAAAATTGTTCTAGGCAATTGTGAATGTTGAAGCTGCAAGTGGAGATGGACCTGCCCTGATTAAAATCATCATGTAGATACAAAAGCTAAGAATATAGATAGATGGAGTGATGTAATGGCCATCTTGCACATATAGTAGGCACAATGATTTCCTTGCAACCTCTAGATATGATTGACCTTCATTTGTGGGTGTGGCTCACATTTTCACTTCACAGAATATTGTGACACATCTCCAGTCCAACCTTGCTTCAGGTGTGTTGGTCATGAAACAAGTGATATCCAGTTTTCATTCTGCATCCCCTCCCCTCAACAGTTTTTGCAGAGCCTGCCATCCATTTTTTATTTGAGAGAGAAGTCCATGAGTGGCACAGATGATCAAATGAACTAGACTGGAGACTCACTGATATTGAAGGTTGCATGCTTGCTTGATGGTTTTGAGCACTTTATTCATAAACTCTACAAGAGAAGCTTTGGGGTTACTTGGTACCTTAGGTTGAAGGGATGGACATTCTAACCACATCTCCTTTGGAGCTTCCTGATAAAGTGACTCTTGCTCCCTTCTTTTTGTGCCTTTCTTTGCTGCCCTTTCTTCCCTAGTCTTCTCTCCTCACAGGTCAGTGCTGTGCCTAGGTTTTGAGTTAGGTTGGTAACCCCCACCAAGCTCATTGTCAACCAGAACTTGCTAGTCAGAATGTTCTAATTCTTTCACATTTTGGCAGTGCTCAACTGTGTCATTTATTGAGTAGTGATCTTGGTTCTCTGCAAGTGCCCCTAACAACTTTGAGAACAGAAGCTGATTTGGAAAGAGGAATTTCAAGGACTTGATGCTTTCCTCATGGTTGAGCTTCCAGTGCATTTGCTGAGTATCTTCTTTGAAAATTGAATCCATGGTGGCATAAAGCCAGTTGTATTTGCATCTAAGGGCCAGTATTATGCTCTGTAGCCACCACACCAAGGTGAGTTATGATCCAACAGCAGACTGAAAAGAAAAACATACATATTGTAGGTTGTATGGTATACCATGCACCTTGAGTGGTTACAAGATTGTGTACTGTATTAGTGAACCTGAAACTTAGTTGCTATCACATTCAGTAAGTTTAATAGCAGTGTTCACACCTGAGCTCCATTGTGTAATGTATTGCTGCCACTTGGGCTGGTGGTTGGCAAGTTGTTGATACCCATCATGATAGAAAGCAGCAGAAAGTCAGGCAGAGTAATAGTGTAGTAATGTGTTGGTTGCTGCTAAGTGTTAAGTTCTAAGCCAAAAATAATCACTTGGGTTGATGGTTGTAGATAGGTACTATCATCAATCTGTACATAATTACATGCATGGCTTAACCTGAAGCATCAGAGTCAGGAGATAGCATGTAATAAAACTCCTTATATCAATATTTGTTTAACTAGAATTTGGTGCACAACTTGTAGCTACTCTGTTTGGTTAGACACAGATTTGCTTTCATGCCAAAATAAGGGATTAAATTGGCAGTAGAATGGATAAGTGTGAAGGGGATCACTTCACCAATATGTTGTTCATTGGCTCTGAGGGTCCACTTTAGCAAGTACATCCAAGTCACAGTGCTCAAATTTGTGGAATCAGTGTGAAAGTGCTGAACATACCCAATAAAGGCATTGCAACCCAAGTTGCAAAAGATGATTCAGAGCTGGGCAACAGAATGGCCAGTTTAGGCCATTTGTTCTTGGGGTGTGAACTAATAATCACCAAGTTGCACTGGCAATATGGGTTCCCAGCTGATGAGGAAATGGCATGGATTGTCTGTGGTGGCTCCAGGATCCTGTCATTGTGGTACAACATTTGTTGCACACATACTTTACTCCAGATTTGGAGTCTTGGTGTGTTGGATGGTAGAAGGGGAAAGTTGACTTGTTGTACAAAAAATGAGTAGATCACAGGAATGAGATCAGGAAGTCCATTTTTAGTGGCAGCTTCCTTGGTGGTCAACTATAGCAAGGGCTTGTTTGCCAGATAGAAGGCCATTGTTGCCATTGTGAATGTGCAGAGGTGTTTGGGAGAATGGGGGTTGGAGCCCTGGAGGAGAGCAGAAGAAATAGTGAAGTGGTCTATGATAGCATATATCAGAGTGGGATAGTCAGTGAGCACATGGTTTTCAGGATCTGGTTTGTGCTCCTTGTCATCCATGCCATCCTTTGGAGAGTCCTCATCTAGACAAGATATATATTTCTCAATGTGAGTTGCAAGGTCACAATAAAACCCTTGTCTAATCTATCAAGGTAACTTGTGATTTGACTGAAGTAGTTTTGATTGTTGCTGGCACAAGCTGGCACCTTGATTTCTTGGATGTGGGCATGTTCCATAATATCAGTGCACCATTGCATGACTGCCCCAGTGCAGTGAATGCTCAACATCACACCTTGGAGAAGCTCTAACTTTGGTATTGCCTAGGTACTCTGCACACCATGGTGCATGATTACATCATTATTGTTGTGAAATTCTTGTAACACCTTGTCAACTCTGCTGATTGTTTGTGTTGTGAAGACCAGGGCTTGTGTGAGATAATGGAAGTTGAGGAGCAAGTGAATCATGACTAGAAACTGGTGTGGAAGACTGCCAGCTATGGTCCCTATAATATAGTGCTGTATAGCATGATGATGATAATCAGTTATCTGTTTTAGCTTCAAAATGCCTTCATTGAATGCACAATATCCTACAAGAGTCTGAATGAGGAAGAAGTGAAAATCTAGCTCAGCAGTGCCAGCTGCAGCAATATACAATTTTATATTGTGATCTCAGAAGAAATGGTGGAAATGATAGAGTGGTTCTGGAGTAATGAAGTCAGAGGTAGATGACAGCACCAAGTCCATCCAAAATAGCTCAATAATGCTATTTAGACATAACTTTCTGATAACCTTGATGAAGTTCTCATAGTCTGCTGGTGAACACTATAAGCAAGCAATATGGATTGCAAAGAGAATATCTGCCACAGTATAGAGTGGATGTTGGTAAGAATTGTCACATTTATCCCTCTGACCCCCATAGTACCTCATCTGGCCATCTCCACCCACCTCCACCCACCTCTGTACCATATTCTCCTTATCCCTCAGAGTTCTATCCAGAGTTCATCCTCTACTCAGACATCTGCCTGGTAGTGCTTGAACCCTTATTATATTCTTGTATTCTGATCCTTATCCAAATTCTCAGTAGTTTATTTGACATTTCCCTGCCTCTCCACCACATCATATGTTCCATCCCTGTTGTTACTTCATTTCCTTGTTCCATATTTGTTCGTCCATACCTTACTCCAATCATATTTAAGGACATCTCCTGTATCCTACTCCTTAGCACTAATATCAACCTCCTGTTCTTGTCTGATTTCCCACATCATCTCTGCTCATCTCCTATCAAAACTCCATCCCTCTGAAATCCAAGAACACAGACCTATTCAAGGGCATGACACATAAGTCCTGTGCTGATGTCCTTACTATGTCCCCCATCAACTCTGACAACTCTGCTCTGGACATCATGTCCACCTCCATCACCTCTACGTCTGTACACTTCTAGTCCTCCAATCTCTGGTTGGACTTGAATCAGAGTATCTGGTCTTAGCAGTATATTAGTGCTCAAACTTAAGCAGGTCTCCATTCATTTACCCTCTGACCTTTGTTCTCCTCTCTTGACCTCTGACCTTCCCTTTTTGTTTCTTCCTTTTCTCATGTTTTCCAGGTACAATTCCTGGCAAGTTCTGCAGCCTGTCTTCCAGGCCTGGTAACTCCACTTCTGTTGAAATGCTAGATTGTTCACTAGCAAAATTGGACAGAAGTCCTCAACTATAGTAATTAGCTAGGTATGTAAATGAAGAACTGAACCCTTACCTTAGTTGCTGTCCAATATAGACAATGTACAACTAAGAAAAGGCTAGGATAAAACCTAAAGTCTAAATAAAGGGACAGAGATGTAATTGTATCACCTCTGCTGAAATCTGCTATGTGGTTGAATAATAGGAGTTCTGAAGTTGAATGTGGAACTCTGGTAAAGTCCAGTGAAGAAGATAGGATATGCAGTAAGTATGCACAGAGGTAGCTCTAGAGTATGTCTGGAGTTGATTAGACTAGAAGTGGAGTTAGAGGATTCTGACACTCTCACTTGAGTGCAATTATAGCCTCATCACATGCATGAACTTCCAGTGTAGTTCCCAGGTTAATGCCTTGGTCACGATGTTGGTGATTTGATCTCTAGTTGGAACATACCAGACTATGGCCTCTTCTTTTCCAACAAGATCATCTCAGAGAAAGTGATATTTTTGTTTTATGTATTTTGTCTGTACATGGAACTGCAAATCATGGGATAGGATAATGGTGGCCTGGTTATCACATAGAAGCATGGTCAGTCCTTGTGCCAGATGTTTAATTTTCTTGAAGACACTCCAGAGCCAAGTGAGGTGTTGTCTGGCATTGCTCAGTCTGATGTATTCTGATTCTGTAGTCAACAATGCCACCTGCTTTATTGTTTGCTAGACCAGGAAATGGTGCTGTGATTGTTGAGAAATAAATACCTGGAGATAGAGTGGGAATTATCAGGATTTTGGGATCATTCTGCATTGGAGTAGCCATGAAAATTCATATTTATTCTAACATTGGTCCTGTCATGACAGAGTTCCATGTCTTGAGTGGCACAGACATATTAGAGTACCCATTGGTGGCTTCCTATTAAGACTGGGAACTTTAGTCCATGTCCAACCAGAGATTGAAGGATCCAAAGCAGACAAAGGATGGTGGTGATGGAGGTGGACATGAAGTCCAGACAGAGGTGTTGGAGTTGGAGGGACACAAGGAGGATGTCACTGCAGGACTTATGTGTCATGTTCTTGAGCAGGCCCATGTCCTCATATTTCAGATGGATGGAGCTCTGACCAGAGGAGGAGCAGAGATGAGAAGGAGGAGTTAGACAGAGACAGGAGTGTGTCTAAGTTGATATTTAAGCTACAAGAACAGGATACAGGAGGTATCCTTAAGTATGAGTGGAGTAAGATATGGAGTAATGGAAGTAGAACAAGAAGGTGAAGTAAGGACAGGGGTAAGCATGTGATGTGGTAGAAGGGTCAGAAGTGTCAAACATACTTATGAGGAATGGAGAAGGATCAGAGTACAATAACATACATAAACAGATAAGGGTCCAGGTGCTTCCAAGTGGCCCAGTGTTGGACCAATCAGAGATATGGAACTCCAAGTGTGGTGAGGTGGAGGTGGACTGAAGGGGGTGAAGATGACTGGAGATGGTTGGAGGAGAGGCCAGAGAGGTGGAGATGGAGTGAGATGCATGGATATGACAGTGCCCCCACAATTTATGGCTAAGCTCTCAAGGCCTTCAGCAAGCAGGAAGTATGGTGCAGAGCCAATCTATGGAGGCCATCAAGCTCTGTTGAAGAGGGCACATGAAAGAACAGAGGTGCTTACTGAGGCCCAATCCAGATGAATGCCATGTGGAGCAGAGGAGACAGAATATTAGAACCAACATGATTGTAGTGCTACTACAAATGTGGCTTATGTGGAGGAGAACAATCCCTAAATGGAGGAAGTTGAGGAGGTGATGCTATTAGGCATGACTCCAATGACTGGGGACAGAATATGGATGAAGGGAGTGTTAGATGGAGCAATGGGTCCAGAGGGTGTGGAGGAGTGCAGGTATGAAAAGAGAATGAATTGCTGGACAGTGGTGAGGTGTGCAGAGATGGTAGCAGCAGTGCAGAGGGTGGACTGGAACACTGGAGGAAGAAACAGAGGAAAACAAGAGGGATAGAAATAGAACAGAAACTGAAGCAGTGACAAATAGAAATGAGAACAGAGAACAGAGCATTAGGAAACACACAGTACAACAGGTATTGTTACAATTATTCACCTTCAGGCCAGTCTTTTCCTTGTTATATTTCACTATGATCATGCCTTTTCAATAGTGTTCATGTCATTCTTCTACTTCCTAAGGTAGACCTCATGCAGATCCATCAAACATCACATAAGATGACTTAGTGTGATGCAGCATTATTGAGCCTAATGCTGAGCCATGCCAAAAACATGCCAGGGGACAAGTCTATGCTGAATTTGAACTGGATAATCACAGTATAAAGTACTAGTAGTTGTAAATGGTGGATAAACATTAGCATAATTGTACATCAAATTCATTCAGGATACTTTTGGGAAGGACACAATAACCATGATATTTCTTTTCAGCTCATGCTGCTTGAGATTCTCAGCCTGTTGCTTTTCAACCTGTCTCTTGCATCCCATATTTACACTGCCACAGTGCAGTTTTTAATTGCATTAAGTCTCTTCTATGCTAATTACAGTCAAAAATTAATTCAAACTGCAGATCTCCACCAAATCTAATATTTCCAATGCAAAAATTTCATGAAGTTAGCTCTTTAACACTTCACACATGGAATTTTTCACAGATGGACATGCTGGTTTACAGTGAATTTTTCTTTACTTGCACCTTGCTACTCTGCTATTTCACAACCTGACTTCTGTCACTCAGGTATGGCAAACATGTACATTAGAAAATTAATTAGTGCTACACCTCTCAACTTCAATGCAAGTTAACACTGCAGAAAAATCATAACTCTCCTCCTCTATCACTTCACATATAGAATTTCCATGAAATGGAGTTATAAATAAGTAGTCAAGTTTTCTTTGCCTGCCAACCTTCCATCACACTGTGCACATGATGTTTGATGGATCCACATAAGGCCTACCTTAGTTATTTTATACCTGGACAACATCATGGTTTACTCTCCTATTGGACTTTCATCTCCTACAACACTTCTCTCACAGTGTTGTGTTTTCTGATCTCTTCATTGAAATTTCTCCTCTCTTTTGCTTACTTAATCATTGGTCTGTGCAGTTGCAGATTCTAGTTTGTTCTTATTTACCTTGTTTCCATCTCCACTTGTATTCTAGACTTAAGAACTAGCTAACCCATCCCATGGATCCTTTAGTTAGTTCTACATTATTTAATCATACTACTTTGCTCCTCTTGTTTGTCTTCCTTAGAGAATCTTCTCCTTGGATGTTGCATCTTTCTGTGAGTACCTCCCAAGGTCAAGAGTATAAAGAGTGTATATGTCACATCTATCCCTCTGACCTCCACAATACCTCCTCTGGCCATCTCTGGCTATTTCTGCACCCCTCTGTCCATTATTACCCTCCTCCCTTAGAGTTCCATTCCAGAGCTCATCCTTCAATCAGACCTATGTTGGCAGCACTGAGACCCTATCTGTTTAAGTATATCATTGTATTCCAACTCTTCATCATCTCTCAGTAGCTTATCTGACAGTTCTGTACCCTCTGCCACATCATATGTATTGTCCCTGTTCTTACTCAACCTCCTTGTTCTCTTTTTGTCCTCCATACCTTACTCCAATTGTATTTAAGAGCATCTCCTGTACACTACTCCTTAGCACTAATATTGACTGAGACAGCCTCCTGTGCTTGTTTGACTTCCTCTCATCCTCTCCCTCTCTTCCTGTTGGAACTCTGCTCCAAAATACAAGGACACAGGCCTGCTTAAGGATGTGACACATAAGTCCTGTGCTAATATCCTCACTACACTCCCCCTCTGCTCCAACATCTCTATTCTGGACATCATGTACACCTCTGTCATCCAACCCTCATCCCTGCTATTTATCCTCTGATCTCAGGTTGGACTTGGACTGGAGGATCTGGTCTTAACAGTATATTAGCACTCACACTTGAGCAGGTCTTCATTTATTTATTCCTCTGAAATCTAGCCTCCATTCCATATCCTCTAATCTTTATTTCTCATCTATTTGACCCTTTGACTTTCTAGCTTCTTCATTTCTTCCACCCTTATTCTGTCCTTCCACCCTAACCTCTGTAGTTGTGAAGAGGCCCTGTGATCTGCCTCCAGCAGCTCTCACACTATCCATAGTGAATTCCACAGCCTGTCCACCAGGCCTGATAACTCTGCTCCACCCTCTTCTGCTAACCATTCCTCCCCCTCCATTTCAAGGGGGTCTAGAGGCCTGTCAAACTTGGAAGACAAACTCTGAGTAACTCTGGAATGCCAGAGTTGGTTTTATTGTTGGTCCAGGACTTGGCTTCACCTTATGTGGTGTGTCTTGCATTGATTTCATGTCCCAATTTTGGAGGGCCAGAGGTCAGATGAGAGTCACTAAGAACTCAAGTCAGAAAGATGATGAACAAGATGAGGAGAGTCAAGTCCAGTCAGGCAGAGTGGAACAGAGATGGACAGAGGTGAAGAATATCAAGTTCTGTTGATATTCAGACTAAAGAATATAGGACCAAGTACAGATATTATATACTAGAATCAGAGGTGGATTACTAAGATAGAAATGAGGTCAGGTAGACCTACAATGTGCATAAGTACAAAGGTGAAACAGGAGAGACAGAGTGTCAAGGTGAAACAAGAATGGAGAGATGTCAGAGTGATGTAGGAATGGAGATGTTAGGGTAACAGGAGAACAGAGAAGTTAAAGCAACATAAGAACTGAGATGTCAAGACAAAACATATCAAGTAATGGAAGTTCAAAGCTGGTCTGGAGTAAAGAAGACAAGATTTAACAAGTAAAGATAGTCTGGAGTTGACTAAGGTAGACCAAAGTTGAGTCTAGAGGACTGGAGTTTGACTCAGTAGAGTTTGGTATATGATAGTATTCCCCTCTTAGACTTGAACCCCTGAAGGCCATTAGCATGTGACTTTGTTGATTGATATTGGAATTGAAAACCAGAGTTTGGAATTACTAGATAAATAGTCCAGGTGCTTAGAGTGCTTTTTTTTTTTTTTTAGATCCATGCTTTATGTCCCAAGGGTGTTATGCTTTGGTGGATGGTGACTGTCTACTACAGTTTGTAGCTACTGGTTACCTATACACTACTGTTGGGGGAAAGCTATTCAACCATCTTGTCAAGGCCCTTAGAGCCAGAAATGTACCATGCCCAAAAGAGGACTGCTGAGCTGCTGGAGTGGGTTGGATGTGGGAGGTGCTTGTGAGTGTGGGCTCTGTGTAGTGGGAAGGTAGAGTGATAGTTTTGGGAGTTGACATGGGATGGTGAAAAGTGTGATAGAGAGTGCATTCTTATTAATACCCACCATCATGTCCAACATTGCCAACATCAAGAATTGGACCAACAACTGCCTCATGAAGAATCCAGATGATGATGAGGTTGTCTAGAATGCCAAGTCCACCAAGTGAAGGAGGTGCATGAAGGTGAAGAAGGAGGAGAAGAAGTGGAGGCAGGTAGAAGAGGAGTGACAAAAGACAAAGAAAGGGCTTGTGAGAGCACAGGTGAAGGTCAAGAAGGCAGCCAAGAAGAGGGTGAGTTGCACTAGAGTCATTGGAGGTAGCAGACTAATGAAACATTGCAGGCAGAGCAGATCCAGAGGGAGTAGGTGGAGGCAGGGCCAAGTGCTGGCAAAGGAAATGGTAAGGAGAAGGCACAGGAGGACAGATGTGGGTGGTGCATGAAGAACAAGTTGGTGTGCAAGGCTATGTTGGGTAAGTTGACCATGTGCATGGCCTGCAAGAAGGTAAAGGCCAGATGTAATAGACCTGGAGAGGAGAAGCTGGAGCATTGGATATGGAAATGGAAGGCAAAGGAGGCAGAGGAAATAGTGGAAGAGGTGGAGGAGAAGAAGAAAAAATCAAAGAAGTGGGCATGGACAGAGGAGGAAGTGGGGCCATCAGAGGGAAGAGTGAGCATGGAGGAAGTGAGTGGGCTCAGTGAGCTGATGGAGTGGGTGTGCCAGTTGGGGGCTGCAGTGCATTTGCTCTGGAGCATGGTCTAGGCTGGGTTCAAGGGCCAGTATGAGATGCTGGCCAGCCTGGTCCAACTCAATGCTGAGAAGATATACAGAGAAGGAGGGCATCTGGAGATGGAGGGAGTAGATGAGGCAGAGGTGACAAAAGCTGCAGAGAAGCTTGCAGAGTTGGGAGAGGAGGTGAGGGAAGACATGCAGAGGGGTTTGAAAAAAGAACTAAAATTGTTGGCAGAGTAGCAGGTGAAGGAGTCAGAGGGAATGGAGGGAACCAGGGAGACAGAGGTCAAGGAAGAGGATGGTGTGGAGGTGTGGATAGAATGGTCACCACCTCCTGTATATAGAAAAAGTTTTGTGAACATTTTGGTTTTTGGATCAAGTGGAGTGAAGTCCAGGTTTGTCTAAATACTAGAGATGGAACTCCTCAACAAGTTGGGAGGTGTGACTAAGTTCTGTGGCTAAAAAGCCAAGAGATCTCTTCATCAGTATCCTCATAGCCAGACCATTGTACCAAGTATAGTAACTTGCAATTCCAGCATCTCCAATCTATCTTAGAGTCAAGGATTTCAGAGATCTAATACTATGGTTCTCCATCAACTTCAACCAGAGGTGGAAATGGCTGAGTACAGTTAGAAATAGTGTTGGATACAGCTGGTTCTAACTGAGAGACATGGAATATGGGATGGACAGATTTCATGTTGTCAGAAGTTGGAGAATGAAGGAGAGTGAGCCTGCTTGAGCAATAATGGAGTACAGACCAAGTTTCTTTTGTTTTTTGAAGAGTTGGATAGAGCAGAAGTACCAGGCTTTGATGAAAACCTGATCATCAACCTTCAAGTCTGGTGCCAGAGTTCATTTGACATCAGCAGGTCCTTGGTACTGTTTCTGGGCTGTGGCTATCTCTTCACAAAGGAATTGGTGGAGGGAATCAAGGTTTATGGAGTACTCTTGGGCTCACATGGAGATGAGATCATGTTTAGGATGAATAATAAGATTGGGGTGGTAACCTTTGTTGGCAAAGAACAAAGAGAGACTGATGGTAGCATTTGGAGTGTTGTTGTATGCAAACTCCACAAGCAGAATGAGTTTGGACCAGTTGTCTTGCTGGTAGTTACAGTAGATCTGGAGGTACTGCTCCAGGGTCTGGTTCATTGTCATATACCAGATTCATCAAGTCAAACTCTGGTCCTCCAGACACAACTCTGGACTATCTTATTCACCTCCAGACTATTCTGACTTGCTAAGTCTTGTCTTCTTTCCTCCAGACCAATTCTGCTCTTCTGTACTTACATCTGGAATATGTTTGATCTTGACATCTCAGTTCCTATGTCACTCAGACATCTCTTCATTCTTGTTTTATCTTGATACTCCATTACTCCTGTTTCACCTCCATACCTTTGCATATTGTATGTCTATCCAATCTCATTTCCATCTTAGTAATCCACCTCCGACTTACTATATAAAATCTGTACTTCTGTCCTATATTCTTCAGTCTGAATATCAACAGAACTTGACATTCTCCACCTCCGTCCATTTCTGCTCTACTCTGCCCAACTGAACTCAACTCTCCTCGTCTTGTTCATTGTCTCTCTGACTTGAGTTCTTAGTAACTCTCATCTGACCTTCGACCATCCAACCCTCCAAAATCAGGACACTGGATTTATGCAAGGCACACCACATAAGGTAAAGCCAAGTCCCAGACCAATCAATACAACAACTCCGGCATTCCAGAGTTACACTTGGAGCACATCACCCAGGTTTAACAGTATATTCAGACTCCACTTGCATAGAGTCATCATGGCAACTAGAGTCACTCACTCTCGTTCTCATACATTCACTGATGCACATGATACCCTCCATACTTTTAGCAGTAGCTGCAGAGGCCCAGACATCGTCAACCAATTTCAGAGTTTCTCTGCTAGATGTACTCCAGGCTCAGCCTCTCAGGCCCCTGCTCCACTACAATCCCCGACCCCAGGAGCCCACATCAAGAAAGTTCCCAATGGCACTGAGGTTTCTCTTCCAAGCTCACCATCACTCTATACTTCCATAGATCACACATTTCACTCTGACTCTCCGGATGACCCTCCAAGTGACCCTGGAGATGACCCATCTGACAGTGATATTCCTGATGATGAGTTTAACCCCTCCTCAAATGAAGAGCAAGTTCCACACAGCACATTTGGCAACTGAGCTAGCGCCATTTGAAGCTTAGCTTGCTCCACTCATTGCAAACCTGAGCACATGCAATGGACCAAAGTCCAGGAACTGGACCAGTTTGATGAAACTGACCCCCGCAAACTCCACAGCCTGTTCTGGATGCACCACTCACACCTGTCCTCCTATGCCTTCTTTTTGTTAGTCCACTATCTCCATTGACTCCAGTGCAACTTACCCTCCTCCTGGCCACCTTCTCAGCCTTCACTCATGCTCTCACGGCCTCCTCTTCTGCCAACTGTCACTCTTCCTCCACTTGCCTCTATTCCTCCTCCTTTTTTTGCCTTCATGCGCCTCCTCCACTCATTGGACTTTGCGTTCCAAACAGCCTCATTGTTGTCCGGGTCCTCTGCGAGGCGTGTGTTGGACCAGTTTTTGATGTTGGTGATGTTGGACATTGTGATGGATACTAATGAGGATGCACTCCAAGCACCCAGACTATTTATCCGGTAATTCCTAACTCTGTTTTTCAACGCTGATGTCAATCAACAAAGTCATGATAATGGCCTTCAGGAGTTCAGGCCTAAGAGGGGGATACTGTCATATACCAGATTCACCGAGTCAAACTCCGATCCTCCAGACACAACTCCAGACTATCTTATTCACCTTTGGACTATTCTAACTTGCTAAGTCTTGTCTTCTTTCCTCCGGACCAATTCCGCTCTTCCATACTTACATCCGGAATATGTTTCATCTTGACATCTCTGTTCCTACATCATCATGACATCTCCATTTCTATGTCACTCTGACATCTCTTCATTCTTGTTTTATCTCGACACTCCGTTACTCCTGTTTCATCCCTGTACCTTTGCATATTGTATGTCTACCTGATCTCATTTCCATCTTAGTAATCTGCCTCTGACTTACTATATAATCTCCATACTTCTGTCCTATATTCCTCAGTCTGAATATCAACAGATGTTCTCCACCTCTGTCCGTTTCCACTCTACTCCACCCAACTGAACTTGACTCTCCTCATTTTGTTGATTGTCTCTCTGACTTGAGTTCTTAGTAACTCTCATCTGACCTCCAACCATCCGACCCTCTGAAATCGGGACACCGGACCTGCACAAGGCACACCACATAAAGTGAAGCCAAGTCCTGGACCAACCAATACAGCAACTCCAGCATTCCGGAGTTACACTCGGAGCACATCACCCAGGTTTAACATCCATACACTTAGTTTGACCATTGCCTTTAGGGTGGTAACCAGAGATGAAGTGAAGTTGTCAGATGTCAAGAGCCTTTCTGAGAGACTGGAAGAAATGGGAGACAAACTCCAAACCCTGATCAGAGGTGATGTGAGATGGAACTCCATGCATAGAGAAGATGTGAAGCAGAAAAAGTTTAGCTAACTCTGGAAATATCACCTTGTCATCTATTAGAATAAAAATACATTGCTTGGATAGATAATCAATGATAATGAGGATAGTTATGTGTCTGGAGGAGACAGAGAGTTGCTCTATGAAGTCCATGGAAATTGAGTTCTAGGGCTTAATAGGGATGGAGAGTTCTTTCAGGGGTCTGTAGGGCTTGTGACAAGGAACCTTAGCATGGGCACAGGCTGTACAAGAGGAGACATACTCTTTGATGAAAGTACAAATGCCAGGCTAGATATATTTCCATCGGATAAGCTCTAAAGTCCAGTTTTGTCTGAAATATCCAAAGAGTGGGTGGTCATGCTTGTACCAGACAATCTGGAGGCAGAGATCATCAGTATCAGGAACATAGATATGGTCATCTAGACACAGGAAGCCTTCAGGGTCTATTTTCCAGCAAGAGTCAGATAGCTTAGAGGTGGACAAGTAGACAGAAATGATGGGATCAAAGAGGAGGGTGGAGAGGATATTGATGTGAAGGAATTCAACATCAAACAGGAATGCAGTGCAGAGGACCAAAGATGCCAGATAAGTAGCTTGGAGGGATGTGATGAGCTGCTCCTGAGTGAAAATGGACTGAAAATTGTGTGGATTGATATGGGGCATAGGCCTTATCCCTCTCTTTGGGATAGATGTTCCATCATCTGGTCAGAGTGTCAGGTTTGGCACCTAAATGTCCAGGGTGGAAATGGAAACTATATTGAACTGGAAACTCCAACCACTGGGCTAGATGGCAGGTCAGGAGTTTAGTAGTGGAGAAGTATTCTAGGTTCTTATGGTCAGTCATGACATCAATAGTCATATCAGAGCCTTCAAGATAATGCTGCCAAGTCCAGAAGGACTCATGAATGGCCAGCAATTCCTTATTGTGGATGTTGTAATCGAGTTCCAGAGTTGTCAGAGTGTGGGAACAGAAAGCTACAGGCCAGACTTCCTCATCCAGAGAGTGGAGGGAAAGAATACTGGCAATCATATAATTGGAGGTGTCAGTCTCAACAATTAGTGGAGCATCAGGAACCCAATGAGTGAGGATCAGAGTGAAGGTAAATGCCTCTTTTATGTACATGACAGAAGGTGGAACAGCAGGAGTTGTTGAAACCCCATGGGATAATACTCTTGTGGGTGAGATGGGTGAGTGGGATAATGAGACTGGAGTAATCATGAATGAAACAGTAATAGAAGTTAGCAAAACCAAGGAAGAACTGAATATTCTGGACTTTCCAAGGTTCTGGCCAATCAAGGTTGGCCTTAACCTTGTTATCAGACATGATGAGCCTGGAGGGTGAAAGTTGATATCTGAGATACTCTATGGAGTCAGTATGGAATTCACATTTTTCTGGCTTAGTGTAAAGGCTGTATTTCTGGAGTTGCCAGAGAAGATTAGGGTATCATCCAAGTAGACAATCACAGAGACATTGAGGAGGTCAGCAAAGATAGAGTTGACAAACCATTTATCACCCTCAGTGATGTGGACCAAATGGTATGCATGGTGGAGGTTAAATCTGGTGTAGATCTTTGTGCAGTTAGGAGCATCAAGGAGGGGTGAGATACAAAGGAGGGGGTAGTGGTCTTTCTTTGTGATTCTATTGAATCCTTGGAAGTCTACACATAGGTGGAGTGAACCATCTTTCTTATAAACAAGAAGGACAGGGGCTGCATGGGCAAAGAAAGATGGATGGATGAATTCCATGGCAAGATGTTCATCAAGGAAGATCTGGAGGGACTCAATCTCAGAGGATGAAAAAGAGTAAGTAGTGCCTATAGGAGGTGAAGTACCTCCTTCCAAGCTGCTCTTAAGATTAAAATTGTGATGTGGGACAAGGGTGGAGGCCTTGCACTTGCTGAAGATGTCTGTGAAATCATGATACTCCAGAGAAACTCTGGAGAAGTTGATTGGATTTGGGGATACAGTGGCAGCAAAGTGGAGATTGCTTTCCAGAGGGTGAATACACATGCTAAATTGCACAGAGCTTTCAAGATGGCAAGTGAGTGTAAAGGCTGAAGCACTAATAAGTGCAATATGGTGTCACTGGATTCAAAAAACAAACTGAGAGGTCAATGGCTTGGGAAACAGTGGAGTTGGTGGTTTCGTCAAAGAGCTGGAGTTGAAGTGGAGGGATGGAGTAGGTCAGAAGACTGTGTTTGTGCAGGAAGGTGGAATTGATGAAACTGTCAGAGGATTTAGAATCTAGGAGAGCTGGGAAGGGCAGAATTTCATGGAATAGGAGGGAAATGGAGAGCATAAGGGATCATGGGGCTAAAAGAGCAGACATATTTAGTCAAATCTCTTTTGGTGCACAGAAGGAGTCAACACAGCCTCCAGTTCATGCAGAGTCATAGAGACTGCCCCTTATTTTTTTGCCTCCAGAGTGGAGGCCTCTGATTTGACTTGTTATTAGATTTACCCTTTGACTCCTTAGAGCCAAAGGTGCTAGCAGAGTTGCCAGATAGAGCAGAAGATTTGTCAGAGGCTTTGGAGGTGTTGTTTGTCAGAGGCTTTGGAGGTGTTGTTGTTAGAGAATTTTGCCTGATGACTAACCTCTGATTTATACTTCCAGTATTGTGTGTTGATGGCTTGTGTGAGTTGGTGGAGTTCAGCAATGGTAGGGGGTTTTCCAATGTGTGTGATTCCATCCTTGATATGGTCTGGAAGTCCATTATAGAAATGGTGTGGAAGACCATCTTCTCCATGACTCTAGACTTGGGATGCAATTGTGTGAAACTTGATTATACTTATTGATTTTTTGACCATTCTTCAAATTCAGATTGTCAAGGATAGATATCTTGGAATAGACATATCTACCACTGACCTCCTCATTGTCCAGAAACTACAGGACATTGATGATCTTCCTGCTCTACTGAAAGCATGGCTATCCAATTGGCAGCTTGTTGACAACATCTACCTTGTGGGCAGATCACATTCCCATGGCAGAATTTACCCATAATCACTGACCACACTTTATCACCAGCAAGTCCCAATCTATCTCATGATTGGATATAAACTCCATGCACTTTCCTCCATCCCAACTTTCTCCAATACAGGGATGGGCAGGGATATCGGTAATCCATCTTGGTACTGGGTAGAGTACTATGCTGGATGTGGATACATTATCTATCAGTGTTATGCCCATTCACAAGACTATCATCATATTTCCCAGAAACCAGGCCAAAAATGTCTATTTACCATCCATGACACTTGTTTTGCAGTCCATGCTCTCATGGCAGGCAAGGCACATGATGTTTTGGACCTCCAAAGGAAGTTTTTCCTGTCCATTAACCCCCAGATCATCTATCTTAGACTTTGACAATGTGGCCTGAAGGCCTATGAACATTGCAAATGGCCTCTTTTGACAGATACTCACATGGAGAAGAGGTTAGCATGGGAAAAAGCTCATGCTCATAGGACTGCTGCCAACTGGAAAGTGGTTATCTTCTCTGACAAGTCAAAGTTCACTCTTTTTAGGATGGATGGTTGTGAATGGTGTTGGAGGGCTCCTGTGCAGGATTTTGACAAGTGCTTTGTGAAGAAGTCCATCAAACACAGTGGTGGAAATGTTATGGTTTGGGGGTGTGTTTCAGCTCAGGGGTTAGGAAGAATTTGTTGTATTGAGGGCAAGTTGGATGCTGTACTTTATATCCAAATTCTTGACAATGAGTTTCTTGGCACCATTTGTGACCTTGGAATCAACAAGAAAGACATCTACTTTCAACAAGACAATAATCTGAAGCATACTTCACACCTTGCCACCTCCTGGTTTACAAAGAAACATGTTGACAAACTTGAATGGCCCTCCAACAGCCCTAACATGAATATCATAGAATATGTATAGGAGTATTTGGAATGTCATGTATGTAGCTGCATGCTGTTGCCAAAAAATCTTGGCAAGTTGTGGGAGGCCTTGGTGGAGGAGTGGGGGGGGATATTGAGAATGACTATATGACAAAGCTATACAAGAGCATGCTAGACAGAGTTCAGGTGCTATTGGAGGCCAAGGGTGCCCACATTAGATATTAGGACATTTGATTGTGTTGTCTACTCATTCTTGCTCAATATGATCTGATTATTTTGGGAGCTTATGAATCAAAAAATGAATTGCACAGTAGTTTTTTCAGATTTCATGTTACTGAGCTTGCTACATTACAATATTACATCAACAGATCATATTACTCTATTCTACTGATCTCTGGCTGTTGAATGAGCTGGCCAGTATCTTGTTGTTGTGTCGAGATGGGGAGAAGAAGCAGGTCAAGAAAGAAATTATGTCATGCTGTGCATTTTCTATTTGAGACACTGTAGAACAATGCAAAGGTGATCTTCTTTTCTTTACTATCATAGACAGTAGCATTGACATGGAGATAGAAAGTGATGGAATTAAGCCACTGCTCTGCTTTGGTGAAATTACTGTTAAATGCTTCAGGGACATTGAGGTGAAGTTCAGTTGGTTTAGTTGTCATCTTGGGACTAGGAGGTCAAGAGGGTAGCAGAAATTGTTGTCATTGTATTAGGATAGGCAATGGTGGCATGGGATTTCTGGGGATAGTGGCTGCTGTAGATAAGCAATGTGCTAGGTCCTGGTTGAGGATTGCTTCAGTGGATGACTGGAGAGTGAGATCTGGGTCTAAGAATTGAGAAGATAATTCTTGATTATCTTCAGTGTCTAAGAAGTCTTGAAATATGGAGGTTTGTGAAGCATGAAGGTCCCAAAGTCTAGGGTTGAGTCTAGGGCCTTGAGGTGGAATTGTCACATCCATTATTCTGACCTCTGTTATGCCTCCTCCAGCCAGCTCTGCCCACCTCTGCAACCTTTGTTCATTATCCACATCACTCCTCAGAGTTCCATTCCAGAGCTTGTTCTCCACTCAAAGCCTTATCTGTATTTGTATATTATTGTTCTCTGATCCTTGTTCATTCTTCAGTAGCTTATTTGACAGCTCCTTACCCCTCTGCCACATTGCTTATACCTCCCTGTACTTACTTTATGTTCTTGTTCCATTTCTGATCTCTGTACCTTACTCTGATCATATTTAAGGACATCTTCTGTATGCCATTCCTTAGCACTAATATCAACTAAGACCGCCTCCTGTCCTTGTCTGATCTCCTTCCTCACTTTCTGTCAGAACTCCATCCCAAAATATGAGCACATGGACCTGCTTAAGGGCATGACACATAAGTTCTGCACCAATGTCCTCACTGCATCCCCCTTTGCTCTGACACCTCCACTTTGGACATTGCATCCACCTCTGTCACCCAGTCCCTCAACTCCACTTATTGTCCTCCAAACTCTAGTCAGACTTGGACTAGAGATTCCAGTCTTAACAGTATATTAGTGCTCCCTCTTAAGCAGGTCTCCATTCCTTTACCCTCTGATTTCATTCCTCATCCATTTTAACCTCTGATATTCTAAGCCCATCCCCTCTTTCCTTCTTTTAATCATGTCCTTCTGTCCTAACCTCTGCAGTTGTGAAGAGATGCTGTGATCTGCCTTCAGCAGCTCTTGCACCATTCCTGGTGAGTTCCACAACCTGTCTGCCAGGCCTGGTAACTCTGCTTCATCTTCTTCTGCCAACCATTCCACTCCCTCCACCTCCAGCCTCTGAAGGAAATGGTAATAATGGCAATAACTCATCCCCTTCTTCTAGCATTCATGATGAAGATCACAACAGTGACTTCAGTTCTGCTCCATTTGGTAGCACAGGCAACATTCCACCAGAATTCCTGGCAGTCTGCACACTGCCAGAAGCACTCCAAGATTCTAAAAACCCAAGTCTGCAAACCTGAACCCTTTGACAGGCTCACTCCAAGAAAACTCTGTTCTTTCATCATTCAGTGCAAACTAACCTTTTAGGCCAATTTGAAGTCCTTCTGAAAGGACTGGTCAAAGGTGATCATCCTCCAATCATATCTCATGGCTCTGTCCTGGAGTACTTTGAGCTGGATTTGCTTGGAGATGAATCTCTGGAATTCCAATTCCTCTGGATGTCCAATTGGAACATTTTCCTTTTCAAGTTATAGTCTAACTTCAAACCTTATGATCCAGTTGCAGACATAGAGACTCAGCTTGAGAATCTGTTGATGTAGCCTACTGACTGCATTTTCAATTATATAGTTAAATGGAACTACCTTGCATCCCAAGTCTGTGAGTGGGGCTCCAGTGTACTCCACTGGAGTTTCTACAACAGTCTTCCAGACTGCATCAAAGATGAAATGTCTTGCCAAGGAAAACTAGACAATCTCTACAAACTCCATGTGCTCACCCAACAGATTGACCATTGTTATTGGGAGCACTGGGAAGAGATCATCTGTGCTAACCAAGCATCTGGTTCCACCTCTGGTCACCCTCAAGATCAGTCCAAGTCATCCCTTGGAACCCCTGACCTTTCTCAACCCTCAGCATCTGACTCTGTTGCTCACTATATAATGATCCATTGATTGACTTGGTTATAAGTAGCAACATCTCATCTAATGCTTTTATAGATTGAAAGCCAAACCTCTATACTTTAGGACTTCACCTAGGGATTCTAATCCTGGGAGTGCACTTGGATTTGCCCAAGAATTCAGACCTTCTAGGTTGAGTCTTGTGGACCTCCATCCAGTTTCATCCAGATACCATTTCTGCAATAAGACTGACCAACAACTGTCCTTTTCAGCCTCTGCTGCCTTCATCAGCACTTGTCCTTTCACCTCTGACTTTGTTAATTGTCTTTCTAAGTCATATCAGTTTCCTCCGCTTCACTCAGGTCACTTTTGTTATGATCTCTGTTACCTCTACTTTCCACCACTTGTTCCTCTGGTGTCTTCCTCCATTATCCTCCCCTCTATTCTCCTTAAAAAAATCATAAAAACATAAACCATTATAAAAAAATCATTAAAAAATTAAAGAAAATTTCAGAAAAGCCAAAAGAAAATCTACCATACTGCCACTTCCCCCATCTCCTTTCCATTTCTTTGCCTACCTCTGGTATGTCCTCCATCTGCACCACCCTCTCCTTTCCTTCCTTCCACTGGTGCACCAACTTTGCTTTCCACCTCTCTGTGGCCTCTGCCTCCCTCCTCCACTGCTCCTCTTCTCTTTCTCACACCTCTGTCACTCTGCCTCCTCATGCTCCCTGCACTCCTGCTCCTCTCTCTTATGCTGCTCACACATCTCCACCTCACATCACAGCCTCACAGCTTGCTCCCACTTGCTTCATTCTTCCACTTGGGTGAGTGCTGCCCAGAGTGACCAGACCTTTCCATCCTCACTGGGAGGGGGCATTGGGGATCTTCTTTCTTTGTCAGGCATTTTGAGGAATGGTGGTAGTATGAGTTCAAGCTACTCAGACATCAAGTCCAATCTTTATACTCTGAGGTGAAAATTTTCAGACTCCACCTAGTAAGTGATCCACATCATTGTCACCTTTTCCTAGTTGTCCTCTCCACAGTGGCTTGACTGCCCCCTCAGACTGGCTCTGACTGGACATCCACACTTACTATGGCCTTGAGGGCTCAGCTTTAAGGGGGCGGCAGTGTTACATCCATCATTCCAAC
>JBBPKJ010000471.1:0-24001 GCA_038089195.1 Brasilioporus rufonigricans
GACGGCTGATACTTGGATC
Organism: Brasilioporus rufonigricans; assembly: GCA_038089195.1. NCBI lineage: Eukaryota > Fungi > Basidiomycota > Agaricomycetes > Boletales > Boletaceae > Brasilioporus > Brasilioporus rufonigricans. The sequence continues at coordinate 20 of JBBPKJ010000471.1, forward strand.
TGATAAAGTTCAGCTGATTTATCTATGGATTCAGGGATAGTAAGTGTCCCTTTTGTTCAATTGATGGTATGGTTGGCTTCTTTCAGCCAGGGTAGTCCTCGAATGGTGTTTTGTCTGCCACAGTTTATGACATAGAATTTGGCTGATTGTGCAATGCCATTGATGGCAAAGAACAGGTCAGTGGTAAACAAGACTTTTTCTGAGGAGTTGGAAGTATCCATGTTTCAAATGGTAAGGAGAGTCAATAGTTGTTGTGTTGGGATTTTGTTCTTTCAAATAAACTGCCAGTCAATGCAGTTTATGTCTGCTCCAGAGTCTATGAGGGCAAGAGTTTCAATGGTTTTCAGGGTATCTGGAATAATGAACTCAATAGAAAGATTCATAGAATTTTTGTTCATTGTTGCTGTTACATGGGTACCAATTCATCATTTTTTATGCCTAGGAACTCAGGGAGATCCTCAATCTTTGCAGTGATAGCAGGTTCCTGTCTTGTTGGAGGGGTGAACTTTACTCAGCATTCTCTTGCCATATATCCCTTTTTATGACATCTAAAGCAAACTTCATCTTTTTGACATTTGACGTGTTCTGTGGGGGTGAGTTTCTTTGGGAAGGTGATGTTATCTACATCCATGGCAAATGGATCTCATTCAGGGGTGTTTTGGAGAGTATTTCTGGGAATAAATGGGCAACTAGGTTGTCTATTTCATTGAGTGACTTTCCTAGCTCCTTCACTTTTGTCAAAGAAAAGAGCAGCTTTATCATACCATTCAGTAATCTTGGTGGAGGCAGTATCCATGGAGAAGATACACATCATGAGCCAGGTGGGTAATCCCGTGGAGAAGTATTTAATAAGGACATTGTCTTGTTTGTTCAATTTGGCAAGGGCAGTGTGGTTCTGGAAGGAAGCAATGTATTTAGCAAGAGAAGATTTAAAGATTCTGGAGTCTTTCTGATAGATCATCCTGGTGGTAGCTAATCAGGTAATAGCATTGGATTCTATGTTGTAATGTTTGAAAGCCTTTTTGAATGCAGTGATGAAGTTATCATACTTTTCCATGATGACAGTGGCACCAGAGATGGCAGCAGATCTGAAAGTATTTGCCCAGATAAGGACTACCCCTCTTGTCATGAAAGATAGGGCACATGTGATCTTCTTATCATTGTCATCGTAGATATATAGTTTTGTTGACAGCAAGGGAGAAAGTGACAGAGTTAAGCCATTATTCAGCTTTCTGGAAATTGCCATCAAATGCTTCAGGGGAGTTTAGACAAAGTTCAGTGGGTTTGGTGACAGTGGTCATAACTGGGATAGTTGATGGTACAATGGATAACTGGAATATAGGGTTACAAGCTATTGGGATTAGGGATGGTGGCATGGAACTTCTTGGAATAGAAGCTGACATGGCTAGCTGGTGGGCTAGATCAAGGTTGAGTTGTTGTTCAGAGGGGAACAGGAGTGGTATATCCTGGTCAGAGGTTGAGGGAGAGCTTTCTTGTTGCTCTTCAGAGTTGGAGGTTTTTGGGAGTGGGATGGAGTCGTGACAGATGCTCCAGAGCTGGTAGTTCAGTGATGGGGTTCAGGGTGGAATGGTGACTGACTAATATCAGTCAACACTAGATGTTCAGTCTAGTCTTTTGTTACAGCTAGCCCAGGTAGGGATAGACATAGCCTCCATGAGAATTTCAAAGGGTCAAGAGTTCTTCCCTTGGGTCTAGTTTAAAGGGTGGAGTCAAGGATAAACCTTGTGAGGTTTCAGGGAGCACTCACTCAAAGTAGAGCAGAGTCTTCTAGAGAAAGGAATATATGATTCTGGAGGAGACTAGACTAGAGTGCATGATCAAGAGAGCAAGGTTTATATAAGTATGGAGACCACACACAGGCCAAGTTAAGGGTAGACATGGAATGTGATGGAATGTGATGGAAATCAGAAGGTTTAGTAATAACTAACAAGAATCCATGACTTGAACATAGGAAAGTAAAGGGTCAGTCATCAAGAGTTGAAGATAATAAGGCAGAGACAAGAAAGTGAATCAGAGATGGAAAGAAAAGAACAGTTGTAACACCAGCTACATGTGCACTACCAAATCACCATCACCTTTGTTATGGTGGTGCCATGGCACTAGCCATGCCCATGCCCACATTACCATTGTCATCACTATTGTCACTAATTTCCTGTGTATGTAGTTAGCTTTACAATCAAAATATTTGTTACTCACCTTCAATGTTTTTAATATGTTCAGCAAAGGTGAATGGAGTAAAAGACAATGATAGTGTATCTACATCAGGAATTTTACAAGAATCTAATTTGAGCTTATTACAGCTATTTTGACTCATTGTGACTAATTATAGCTAAGCAACACTAAGTGAGATGCTGCTTAGCTGCAATTAGTCACAATGAGTCAAAATAGTTGCAATAAGCTCAAATAAGATCCTTGTAAAATTCCTGATGTACCATGCACTGAGGTCACATGATGCCATCCAATGTGAATTTTTGGCCAAGTTGTTACATTCAGACCAGATAGGTCCTAGGTAGCCCTAAATATCCCAATATTGAGGACAAGGACAAAGGTTCTGTGACTAAGATGTGGAGTGGTTACCACCATAGAGGCTAAGACGAGTGACTAAGGTGTGGAGTGGTTACCACCGTAGAGGCTAAGATGAGTGACTAAGGTGTGGAGTGGTTACCACCATAGAGATCAAAGGATGAAGACAATGGATTGGGAGGCAAGCTCTAGATATGAACTCTGCCAATGTTCTAGGGTAGGTACAAGATGAGGACTATAACTACAGGTGCTAGGGTTTATATAGTGCAAGGAAGTGAGCATGGACCATAGTCCAAAAGTAGAGAACAATGGGAAATCCTAAAGAGGAGAACAATGACAAGGATCAAAGGAACTAAAGAAGTGAGGAAGCAGAGAGCCGCAAGAAGATCAGAAGACTATGACTAAGAAGCATGGGTGGAGATTAAACAAGCAAGGCAATGAAACATGTGACAAAGAAGCAAAGGTGAAAGTGAGGCAAAGAAGATCTAATTGGGGCTAAAGAAGCAAAGAACTTAGCTAAGGGTTAGCTAAGTGACATGGGAACAAAGGCAAAGACAAGGAAAAGAAGATAAAACGTAACACAAGTCCAATGATTAGCAATTGAGAACTTCATTCAGTTAGGGTTCTACTACACTAATGTACTGTAGTGCTCTGGTGTCATAGGTTCCCAGCTTGCCATTGCCTGGCTTGGCTTAAAGTGTGACCTATGTGGCTTGGATGTCTATGGATTACTTTGCAGCTCTGGATTGCTATAGTCAAATATGCAAATAAGGTAATATTATGAAATACTATGCAAAGATATGGAAATGTTCAGCCCAAAAGTGATTTACTGATGTAGGTTAGAGTGGTGCTGAAAATTCTATGCTCTGCTAGAACATTGAGGCTTACACAAGGGCAGGTTTTCATGAAAACCAAGCCCAGACTTGCTTCCTGTCTGAGGCCTAAGTAATAGACTATTATTCTCCTCACACTCATGTCAACTCGCATATTGGATGCTCAACCCCATTAAAACTTGCAAAAATAATGCCATCTTCAATGAATATTTTGCACAGCCTGGTGCAGGCCCTCCTTTCTCGCCCTCAAGGTATGTCCGGCCAGAGTATATCACTCATAGGCACGACTCATCCAGCGGTCTTTAGGATGTCGTCTGTCGTGGATCTCAGGCACTAGATCGTCAAAACGACAGAGAAAAGTTGTCTGGGGATATCTATGGAGGCTCTCATGACCGACCTGCACACGTAAGCTCCCTCTTCTTGAGCTCTTTACATGGTGGATGACCGCCCATCTAGCGAGCAGGACATCAACACAGACATTGGGGTCAAATCTCGGCTTCGTTAGAATAAAAACCTTTCTCCCGATGACAAGGTTTGTCTTTCCCATCCCATTTCAAACAGCGGGCACTTATGGTCGTCACTTACAACAGTCCACATCTCCCAACGGCGTTCAATGGATATGCGAGTATAGTATTGTCGCTCCAGCACCCATTCCTGGCCCCATCTGGATTGCTATCTCTGCAGCTTCCAAAGAAGATCCCAATGATGTGTTGGAGATCATCCCATTAGCTAGTACATACTTGGACAATTTTCATACTTACACTAGATTACTATATTTGGGCAGCAGCGTTCATTCACGCTTTCTCCAGTCTCGTACAACGTCGACTGGAGGTAAGCAACTACTGTACACTACGTATAACTACCTACTCACGTACCGCAGTCCTCACGGACTCGTGTTACAGAACGACCGTTCCCCAACATGATGCCCTCTCTAAGGCACATAATATCTATGTCATGGACCACATGGACGGATGAGAACCACGACCAGACATGCCAGTGAAGCGCGCTGGACACTTCCAGGAGGCCCTTGGCAGGCAGCGACCACCGCACGACGACCTCGAAACCTTCAGCCAGACCAGCCCAAATAAGGGAAAGCAGCTACCCCGGCCACTCAGGGTTGACGTGGATGTCGATGTCGAAGTGAACAGAGAGAAACAGCGATTGGCAAAAAGCAGGCTCGACACGCCATCCAATAGCCGATGCGATCGTACGAGACCCTCGGTATACGGATCGAGAAGGAGCTCCAGAACCGCAACTATGCCGCGCCTCCTGTTACTGTAGACCCAAGCCTTGTGCTGGTCATCAGCCACAAGCAGAAGGTGTCTTGGTGGCGCGGCGCGTATGAATGTGTGTCCCAGTCGGATCCGCATGCCGACGAGCCAGTGGAGATCTCAGCAAACTTGTCAGCTGATCCGCCGCCTAGGTCGAAGCTGCAACCTGGACAGAAATTGCCGAAGGGTCCCCAGTATACGACTCTGCTGCAGGACTACAATGAACCTCCTCGATCACTCGTGAAAGAAAGGCACTGGAAAAGTCACGACGTGACAAGATGCGTTCGCACGAATGATCTGTTGAGAGACAGGGTGCTACGCCTGATGTGGTTGCCGGTCCATCCAAGACGGCTTGCACGCCACCATCAAAGTTGGGCCAGGACCTGGCACCGTTATCTCACCCTTCAATGTCACGTGTCGACAGTGTGATGCAGCGCGTCTTTCCTGCTACAAGTTCTCTAGCGTCTTCCACCGAGCATGAACTGGAAAGTGCCGTATCACTGTCGAATAATGCACCCACCATCGAAGCTCATGCCTCAACCTATCGTACCCCCTGCTCGTGATGCAGTCGTTGTGACTCATGGTCTAAACCCAGGGGCCCTTCCGCAGGCGACTCTGACGCTCTCGTATATCATCCCCGAAGAAGTGCAAGTAGTGCTGGAGTCCACAACCCCAATCCTAAAGCCGTCACACAAGAGGAAGTTTCCACCGCCACCTCTACTGGAGGACTTGGCCGATCTTCTGTTGAAATGCAATGTGACGACGGTTCAGGAGGGCCACCCTACGTCATCCAAGTCCCAGCTGAATCAGAAGGGGAGAAAGATGCATTGCCCATGTCGCCCATGTCAAGTCCTGGTAAATCGGTCTCATCTGTTCCGTTTAATGGCCATGCCCACCCTCTGCAGCTCGTCAAAAGTGGCGAGCAACTACCACCTCTGCCAACGGAATCCATGCGAGATCCCATGAACAACCAATACGCTGCTGTCTCGGCCCCTATTCCTCGCATCCAACCACTGCCAGCAAGAGTTCCGATCGACAGGAGGAGCATACCCGTCAACCCTTCTCGTATGACATACGATTCGCGTTCTCAACTGCAATGGGCTTCTCAAGTCAACGGTCGGTCGATGGTCCCTAATGGAAGCCATCGGCGTACGCAAGTAGACTCCGGCCATCGAAGCAGAGCTTCCGTTGCCTCAGGATCTCGTATCAGAGATAACGATAACCCTCGAGGATGGCATACCATTGATAATACCGGAAGGCAGCGGACAGTTGCGCCTTATCCGTATGCAATGCCGCACCCCTCCGTCGTCCCCCTTCACAAGCCAAGGTCATCAAACTCTAGATCCACAGGCGTGGCCCGGGCCACTTTCACCTGATCTCTCCCGCTTCTCAGCTGCGGCGATCCCGTCCCCGCTAACATCCAACCTATCACTTTCTCCTCGTTCTTGTCACAAACATCCTCCCCAACGTCCTCAGCCAGCTTTTGATCCGCAGTGCTGTGTGCTCTCGAGTGCTGAAGGTTCAACGTTCATTCCCGGTCATAGCTGTTGCAGCGACACTGGACTCGAGATGGACAGGGCCAAAAGGACAGGAACAAGAGTGCAAGGTGATTGGTGTATCATACTGGTATTAAAAAATACAAAGAAACGAGACGTGTTGTGTGCGTCCAAACTACAATTGTGTGTGCAAATGATACCAAGTGAACGACAAGGAATTTGGCCAACAACCTGAATTGAGTCAATCTTACCAAGGGACGGTCCTGGCGGTCCCAGTTGAGGCGGAAAAAACTACTGATTGCCACCTGAAGAACGAATATCTGTCGTGAAGACACTTGCAAGGCAGCCAAAAAGCGCATACCTTCAGGCAAAAGTTGCTCAAGCATAAACCAATCGTGTTCGGGCTGCAACTTAGCCCCGGGATGAACGTCCTTGTGCCATCTGATGTCGTCAAGATTGATAGTAGCCGGGTATCTTGCCTCGTTCGCCTTGCCACACCAGTCAAAGTCAATGAGCATCGCCCCACTCTTCGAAGTCAAAACATTCGGCAACCGCAAGTCACCAAAAACAAGCCCACTCTTGTGCAGGAGGGTAATGGCGCTCTTTACCTGCTGGTACCCCTGAGTGTCGAGCTCTGTATGACTGTCGTCTTCGATGTAGTCCATCACAATCATCCAAAGCCCCCCAAGCTCGTTGACCATCTCGCAATACCATAGTTTTGGCGCGAACGCTTGACGGTGGCTGGCGAGAAGCTCATGCCCTTCCTTCCCGTATGACTCGGCGAACTTGACGACAACGTCGTACTTAGTGCCGACGGCCAGCGCATGGGCACGGAAGACAGCTTTGACGTTGCCCTCCGGATCCGGATCCAAGCGCTGGAGGTACTCAAGCTTATAATCCTTGCCATCCTTTGAGAATGCGGCAAAGGTGGGACCTATGAAGCGTGGCAGACTGAGCTCGCCTTCGCCAATCCTGCGTCGTTTTGCCAGATGTGGTCTGGCATCATTGTCACCTGCATCATCGGGCTCTGAAGACGTGTAAGGCTCCAAAGAATGGTAATACTTGGTGAGGGCATTGCGCAGTTTGTTTAGCGCACGGATCATGCGTGCTACACGTCTGACAGTGTCGTCGGATCGTTCTCCACCACGCGGCCCAAGGAAGATGTAATCCGTGAGACGTTGTGATATCAGTACGTGCGCGTACACGGCGGCGGAGAAGATGATGTATGGTCCACAGATGCCTACGAGAAGTGCAGGGCAGCAAGAAATCACCCGGATGCGGCGAGCCTAGGCAAATCGTTTCAATGTAAGCTCGTCATGAGGTGGAAAGAACACACCGTTGAGGAGGTGTACAGCGCAACGTAGGAGCACTCGGCCTGGGCGATAGCGTCTGAGCCTCCCTCGCCGATCTCAGCCTTTACCTCCACAATCTCAGGATGTGCAATGACATTGACACCCACATGAGGACAAAGGCAGGTGCCACAGATGTCGGGGGCTATATTTCTAGTCGACAGTCCTGGCCGGCCTCGCTGAGAGTAAGTGATCCCTTGACTTTTAAACAACAAGGGATAGATCTTGTCCGCCCTAGAATCCTCTGTGGCGTAGAAGCTGACTGATGCCGCGACGAGACCAAACGCCGAACTCAGCTCATCGGAAGTGAGTGGCTCGACGTCACAATTGTCGACGGACATATCGTGGACAAAAGTGGCAAAAGCCGGGAAGTACGGCGCAACAGGCGGTGGCCGGAGTTCGTATGGACGCCAGTTATACACAGGGTCGGTTTTGCTGGGCCGCTGGACTTGGCGCTGTTCCGACAGCTTTGCTCCGACTGAGGGTGGGGAACGTCGCTGGGCAGTGATGGCAATTTTTTCACGCTCTAAATGGCACGTTCAATGGTCCGTTCTGAATGCAGACCTCGGCATACTCACCATCGTTCACGAAGGGCATGTCCATTAATTCCTCGATGAATGCATCCCAGGTCTGGTCTGGCACGCTGTCAAATAGGTTTCAAAAGGACAAGAAGCGTGATGGGGACCTGCAAGCACAATAAAATGCACAGCATTCTCATCCTTGACGAGTTCTGAAATTGTGGTGGCCTCGGGAGGTTTGGGAGGGTAGGACAAGACATGATGATACAAACGAGACAGAAAGTCCTCCTGAGGTCGGAGAGGCACAGGCACTGCCTATGAAAGCATTCATTTCTGTTTGTGTGGAGAGAGACATGCACGCACCATGTATAGTAGCTGAAGTCGAGTCTTCCTCTTCACACCCAAGTCGTCCCCGCAATCGTCCCATATCTGAATCACCAGGTTATCCCATTTTTCCGTTTCCAAGAGTTTGCAGTAGATACGAGGAACCCGAGTAGAGAAAGTGTAAACGTCCTTGGTCGCTGTGGTCATGGTAGTGTCTAAGAGGAGGGGTTGAACCACCCGTAGCTTCGAGAGTGGGGGTTCATGGGACCGGTTGATCCCGGTGGCTGTCCTTCGTTCAAACCCCGCAAACTTTACATCCCCCACACTCTCAGCCACAGTGGTTGGAGGGGCGGAACACGAAAAAAATAACAACTACACCGAACTCAGGGTTAGGAATAAATAGAATGTTTGACTTTAGTACATGCCCAAGTCCAGCTAAATCCCACAGACATCAGTGGTATAGCTTGACAGAAATGGGCACTAGATCTGAAAGGGGTGTGCAGCTAACAAGGGAGCAACTCAGTCGTGCACGGAAAGCAACGAGCTAATATATTCACCTAACGAGGGAGCAACTATTGTATGAGTGAGCACGGAGTAAGTATTGTAGATGTCTGTAACTCACCTCAGTCGTGCACAGAAAGCAACAAGCTGAGGTGTTTGAGTATGAATGGTACAAGTTATATACGAATGAGACTGAATAGTAACTAAAAGGAGCTATCAGGAGCTTGAAGAGCTCTGGATATGCAAGACACAGGAATACGAGCAGAGGTAAGTACATGATAAAAGCAATGAGAAGGTCCATACAATATACAGTATGCAAGGAATGTAATGCATTGGCTCATGCGCACACCAGTAACTGGTCGGGCCGGTAGTGGTTGTGGCTGCACGCGCATGCTTGCTACTCTAACATAGCTGATATTTTCCATCTACCATTTATGCAATGATGTAAAGACCATCTATGGTATGGCATGTGTGACATACAGTGACTCAAAAAGGTATTGCACAGCCTTATATAATTTCTTTATCAATCTCATTCTCCTCAATGCAAGCAGTATATAACACATTTGTTGGCTTGTTTGGCAGCTAGAACCATGTACATTATGATCTAGATCAATAACAAACTAAATTCTATGATTCTAAACTATGGTGAAGCAATCTTTCAGAGAAGTGCTGTGCAATTTATTTTTTGATCAGGCATGGGGAGGATTGCATCAAACATAATACCATGAGATCAAATGCTATCAACATGAACTTCCTAATACTTGGTGTGACCACCCTTGGCCTCTAGGACTGCCTGTACCCAATGTGGCATGCTCTCATATAACTTCAAAATATACTCATCTTCACTTTGACCTCACTCCTTGACCAAAGCACTCCATAACTCTGTGTGATTGTGAGGTAGTGGTGATCTAGTACACACACAGTGCTCCAGATACTCCCATGTATGCTTGATAATATTGAGATCTGGACTGTTTGAGGGCCAGTCAAGTTTGTTGACCTTCTTCTTGCAGAACCATTCAGTAGCAAGCTTTGAAGTATGCTTCAGGTCATTGTCTTGCTGGAAGTATATGTTCTTCTTGTTGATCCCAAGGTTGCAGAGTGATCCTAGAAACTTGTCATTAAGAATTTGAATATATAGCACTGCATCCATGTGACCCTTGATGTGACAAATTCATCCTACCCCCTCAGCTGTAATACATTCCCACACCATGACATTCCCTCCACCATGTTTGACTGTCTTCTTCATAAAACATTCATTGAACTCCTGTTCTGGAGCCCTCTTGTACCACTGATGACCATCAGATCCAAAGATATTGAATTTCAATCCATCCAAGAAGATTATGACACACCAATTCTCAGGAGTCCAGTCAGTGTGCACTTTCACCCACTCATAACACTTCTGCTGTTATGTAATTGGAAGATAAGGTACAGAGCAGCAAACATAGGCTTGCAAGCCACACTGCTGAAGTTGAATTCAAATGGTTTGAGGGTTGATACTAGGGAAGAGCTTCTACTGAAGCTTGGGTACATCCCATGCCTCAGAATGGGCAAGAGCATGAGTAGCAAGACAAGCATTATGGCTTGTGAATTTGCAAGGGTGACTTGGCTTGGGCTTGACCTGGTAGTAGGCTTCAGATTTAGCATATTTGTCAAAGATCTGCTTGACCATTGTGTGATGTAGATTGAACTTTTGGGTGATCTCTGCATCTGACAGACCAGCTGCTCAATCCTGGCATATGTGAGCTTTCTTGGTAGGATTGGTGTACTTTATCATGGGTGAGAATAAAGGACAAGGTTGAGTGAGAGTTCACAAGTGGCTGGGAGTGATCAGAGCCATATGGAGGCCAGAAAGTTCACTTGCAGCATAGATATATGTAATGTTGAAGGGCTCTTCTGTGCCCAGGACAATACTCCTTGGACTCTAGGAGGTACTCATGAAGAGACTCAATGTCTAGAGAGCAAGAGTTTAGATGTAGATCATGCAGGATGAGCACAGTAGGGTATAGAATAATGCAGAACTAGCTAAGGTGCACACGAGGGAGGGAGCTAGTTCTAATAGTACATTCTAAGCAGAGAAGAAATAGAGAAGTAAACAAGAGCAAAGCGACTGGCACCTGCACACAGACCATAAGGAATAATAGGAACTGACTAAGCAGGAACATTGGAATCAAACCAACAAGACAAATAGCTTAGCAGAGGGTGAGGTGATCAGAACACACAATGTATGAGAGAATGTTGTAGAAGAGGTTAGTCTAAGTCGACAAGTTAGTCGAAAAGGAGAGGAACAACAAGGATATCCTCTGGATAGAGGATCGCAAGAAATGAGAAGAAAGAAGTATGAGCAAAAGGAAATGAGTGCTCATGACAGAATGTTAAGAGGAACAGACCATGACAAAGGTGGACAACTATAACAATATACCCTAATAAAAAAGAAAATGCACACCACATTTCTGATTTTCACCTCCATTATTTCATATTGAACATAAATTTGATGAAATGAGTTGTCAAATTGTGGAGCTGGCATGCATGGTCAGACATACAGATGGTTTTTGTAGATAATGTAGTGACAATGGCAGAGCATGAAGACAGTGAGCAGGAATCAGATGGCTGTGCATTACCTTTTTGAGTCACTATATAGTGTTTATACTCTGGACATCTACTGGTGTCTGTGACAGTACTGTACTGAGATGGTGGGAAAGGGCCCAAAAAAATACACAAGTGGGGAACTCAAACCCACAACTTCCTAGAGTAAAAGGAAAGAAGCATTAACCACTACACCATACAGCCAGATTATAATTAGCTCACCAAGTGAATATAACTAGCTTACACTGGACTTATTTTATCATCACTCCCATGTCCACCACATACATTCCTACAGATACATACATGTAGTACATCTAAGTTTTGTAAGCACACCACTCTTTCATACCATAGAGATGGGTAGGCAAGCTTGATTGTGTGTGGTGGGCATGGAGAATGACAGAATAAGTCCAGGGTGAGCTAGTTATATTTACTTGGTGAGCTAATTATAATCTGGCTATATGATATAGTGGTTAATGCTTCTTTCCTTTTACTCTAGGAAGTTGTGGATTTGAGTCCCCCACTTGTGTATTTTTTTTGGGCCCTTTGCCACCATCTCAGTACAGTACTATCACTGACACCAGCAGATGTCCAGAGTATAAACACTATATGTCACACATGCCATACCATAGATGGTCTTTACATCATTGCATAAATGGTAGATGGAAAATATCAGCTATACCATTGATGTCTGTGGGATATTAGCTTGACTTGGGCATGTACTAAAGTCAAACATTCTATTTATTCCTAATCCTAAGTTTGGTGTAGTTGTAATTTGTTTTGTGTTCATATGAATGAATTATACTTTGCTTTGGTGGAACATATTGTAATATGGACTCTCAGCTACAACTTCGCCCTATACATCATGTGATTCCATTCAATCACTGCCAAGATATGACCATTACAAAATAAACACCTCATTGGGCCAGTTTTGTCACTTTTTATTTGGAGATTGAAATCTCTATCAAATCCAGCTATATTTGGCTTTGTTGGTGTTACAAACAAAGATACATATGTAAATAGTATGTCTAAGTTTGAAAATGCTCCTACACATCTTTATTCTCTACTTCCATTATCATGCAATCTCTTACAGGTAATTAAAAGCCTATTATTCTTGCTTGACTTGATGCTGGCCACTCAGCCCATATTATTGCCATCAAGCCTGGTGTTTGATGTACTACCATATCAAGGCTATCCTTTCATTAGTGCCCAGACCTTCAGAAGTCCACTAATGGTCATCCATCCAAGATTTCTCCTATCAATATTCATTATTCTGTTTATTTAATCTCCTCTTATAGAGCAAAGAATACTATTCAAGTGACCAAAATACACTCTGGTCTTACCAATCCTCCCACCCATTCAAACACTATTCACTAGCACTTGAAAAAGAGTGGCATAAAAGCTGTTTCCAAGCTAAGATATTCTCTTCTTTCATTGAAATATTGTAAAATCTAGAAAGACTTTGCATATGCTCACAAGAACTGGACCAAAGAGGGGCAGAAAAAGGTGATATAATCTGATGAAATCAAAATTAATCATCTTGGGGCAGAAATGGATGTGGAAAAAGCCAGGTAAGAGGCTCAGTAATAGGCTAGTACAGAATACCATTAAATATAATGGATACTTTGTAATGATTTTGGACTATATGACTCAGGAAAGAATTGGCTATAATGTAAAGATAGATAGTAGAATGGATGGTGATCATTACCTTCAAATTTTGAAGGATGAACAGCATTCTTTGCTCCACAAGCAGTAATAAAATCAATAGAATAATGAATATTTATAAGAGAAATCTTGGATGGATGACCAACAGTGGACTTCTGAAGGTCTGGGCACTCATGGAAGGATAGCCTTGATATGGTAGTACATCAAACACCAGGCTTGATGGCAATAATATGGGCTGAGTGGCCAGCATCAAGTCAAGCAAGAATAATAGGCTTTTAATCACCTGTAAGAGATTGCATGATAATGGAAGTAGAGAATAAAGGATGGGACCACCATGGGCTGAAAGAACTTGCAGCAAGTGAATGAATATTGATTTCCATACCCCAAGTTCAAACTCATGTATCAGGTTGATGATCCAAAGGGAGAAGTGATTAAGAGTCAGAGCTGCAGAGCTAAAGAATGTAGAGAATGCATGCTACAAAGCACATAGTCAGATTAAAGCACTGAATCATATGTCATCATATTATGTACATCAGCAAATCAGGTCCATACTATGTGGATCCCCTTAGTGTAAGACATTAGAGATGGTGATGGGTTCTGTGAGTGCAAAGGTCCAAGTATAGGGAATGATAGTGGTGAAGGATTTCTGGAGCATCTGATAAGTTGCTTCAATGTTCCCATGAATCATCTGACTTTCCATATCCTTTTTAACAAACCAAGTACTTAGAGATTTGGTTGGGGGTTTTAGCAGCAGGAGGGGAAGGGTAGTGGTCAATAATGTTTTCAACTTTGTATTTGAGTTGATTTTTGATGAGTATTAAGTCTGGGGGTTTGTCTGGGGTTCTTCCCTTCAAAGTATTTAGTTTATATAGATTTAGTAGGCTGGCATGAAACACTGGGTGGATGCATAGTGTCTTTGGCAGTGCTAGTTGATATGCATTATTGCCTATCCTTTTGATGACTGTATAAGGTCCTATGCACTTCTGACTCAGTTTCTTGCTTGGTCATCCAATTAGAGTGTTTGTGGCTTCAAGCCACACTCTATCTCTGGATTTGAAGTAATTGGAGGTGGTGGAGCAGTCATAATATTCCTTGAATTTTTCAGCAGATAACTTAGCTGCTGCTTGGACATCTTGTCTGATGTCTTGTAATAGCCTGATCCAGTCTTCTGCTGCAGGTACTAGTGATTTCTCTACTGGTGGCCAGTCCATCTTGGGGTGATATCTGTACATTAGATAGAAAGAAGTTTGCTTAGTGGTTCCATTGACTCAGTTATTGATAGCAAACTCTGTTTGCTTTAGCCATTTGGGCCAGTCTTCTTGGTACATGCTGACATACATTCACAAATACATTTCAAGTTCTTGATTCATTCATTCTATCTGCCTGTCAGTTTGTAGGTGAAAGGTGGTAGAGAGGCTAGTGGCAGTGCCTATTTTAGTGTTAAGTTCTTTAGTAAATTTACTTGCAAACTGCAGTCCTCTGTCAGAGATAATCTGCTTTGGTATTCCATATTTGCAGATTACATTATCCCATACTAGCTTTGCAGTGTCTTCTGCATCAATTGATTCTGTAGTATTAATGAAATGTGCTGCTTTGGTGGCCTTGTCAACTATTACTAGTATGGCATCATACTTATCAAATTTTGGCAGTTTGGTGATGAAGTCCATTGTGATGACTTCTCCTGAGTTGAGAGGTTGAGCTATTGGTTGGAGTGGCATTTTTGAGGGCCTTCTAATGATTTTATTTTGTTGACATTTGAGACATTCATCAACATAGGTGTTAACTAGTGTTGTCATTCCTGACAAATAATAATTTCAATTGACCAGCTCCAGGGTTTTGGCTCTGCCTAGGTAACCAGCTAGTGGAATGTCATCATGTTGTTTTATCGCTTCATCTCTAATTCTAGAGTCTTTATGGATGTAGAAATGCTGTTTATATTTGAGGAATCCTTCTTCCATCATCCAATCTCCATTTAGTTTCAGGCTATGCTTGTCTCCTAATGCTTGCTTAGCTTCAAGGTGTAATATTATGAGGCACTGACTGTGCTCTGCAGTACTTTTTCTTGGGCTCTGGGAGGTACTCATGAAGAGACTCAATGTCCAGAGGGCAAGGGATGGACAAGAATTACATGAATGAGCAAAGTAGTGTGTCTAGATAAACAGAGAACTAGCTAAGGAGTACATGAGATGACTTAGCTAGTTCTTATCCTATGATTGAAGTGGAGAAGAAGTGATCAAATACATAAGGACAAACAGGTGGTTACCACCACATGGACCAGGTGAAAAACAGGTTTAGCTAAGTGAGAATGCTGGAATCAAACCAGCAAGAGAAGGGCTTAGTAAACAAGGAGGAGATTGGAACATGCAAC
This sequence comes from Brasilioporus rufonigricans, assembly GCA_038089195.1. Lineage (NCBI taxonomy): Eukaryota > Fungi > Basidiomycota > Agaricomycetes > Boletales > Boletaceae > Brasilioporus > Brasilioporus rufonigricans. Next base: position 15,469 of record JBBPKJ010000471.1, read on the forward strand.
ATATGAGAGAATGTTGTAGGAGGGATGAGTCCTGGTCAAGAAGAGGTTAGAATAGAGGAATGACAAAGATGTCATTGGGATATAATATCACAAGGAAAGAGAAGAAGCTGCTATGAGGAAAAGGAACAAGGTGATCATATCAAAAAGACAGAAGGAATAAATGAGGAAGAAGGTGGACAACCATAACATTATATCCTTTGTAGACTTGTACCCTAGATGCAAGTTCCTCAGGATCTGTCCATCCATCTGCATCTCCATTGGATACCTCCTTAATGTCACTAAAGTCCCTGACAATACAATCATCAATGAGACGTCTGAGTTGGTCATAGTTATCACAGCAACAGTGGGGGCAGTATTGTGGGCCATGGCCCCATCTGAAACAAAAGTCACATTGGGATCATATACAGGAAGTGATGAGGTGCCCTGGAGCAGGGATGTGTTAAGACTGTGCAACTCCAGTCCAAGTCTGGCTGGAGTTAGAGGGGCTTGAAGTGGAGGTTGCAGGAAAGGTTCTGGAGGCAGACATAAAGTCCAGAGTGGGGTGGATGTGTTGGAGATGAGGGAGAATGCAGTGAGGATGTCAGCACAGGACTTATGTGTCATGCCCTTGAGCAGGCCCATGTCCTTGTATTTCAGAGGGATGAAGCTCTGACAGGAGGAGGAGTGGTGATGAAGGAAATGTTAAACATGGATAGGAGGTTGTCTAAGTCAAATGGAGATAAGAAGGGGGTATCAGACTAGAACAGGTGCATGTCTAGGTTGGTATTTGAGCTACAGGAACAGATATAGAAGATGTCCTTAAGTATGGTCGGAGTAAGGTATGGAGAACAGAAGTAGAACAAGAACATGAAGTAATGAGTAAGCAGAAGGGTCAGATATATAGCCAAGGGATGGATAAGGGTTGGAATACAAGGAGATACTAAAATGGATAAGGGTCTGGGTGCTTCTGAGTGTCCCAACATTGGTCTGATTGGAGATTTGGAACTCTGGGCATGAGGAGGAGGAGGAGGACTGAGGGGGCAGAGTTGACCAGAGATGGTCAGAGATGGTCAGAGAAGAGACCAGGGGGGTCGGAGAATGGATAGGATGCATGGATGTGACAGTGCCCCTCTTTTATGGCCGAGCCCTCAAGGCCTTTAGCAAGCAGAGAGTGTGATATGGAGCCAATCTGTGGGGGCCATCAAGTCCTGTTGGGGAGGACACATCAAAAGATGGAGGATACAGAGGTGCTTACTAAGGCCTAGTCCAGAAGGATGCCATGCAGAGCAGAGGAGATGGAATGTCAGAACCAATGTGGCTGCAGCACTATCACCAAGGTGACCTGTGCAGAGGAGAATAGTCCTGAATGGAGGAAGTTGAGGAGGCAATGCTGTCAGGCATGACTCCAACAATGGAGGACAGAGTGCAGATAGGAGGGCATGAGGTAGAGCAACAGGTCCAGAGGTTTCAGAGGTGGTGGAAGTGAAGGTGCAGAGGATGGAAGTGGAGTGCTGGAGGAAGAAATGGAGGAAAACAGGAGATGTGGAAACAGAACAGAAACTGCAGCAGAGAAGATAGAACATAACAGGGTGGCTGCAAGGACAAGGATACTGTTAAGGACAGAGGGATAGGAATGGAGGAACTAAGAGGGAAGCAAGAAGAACAAACAGAGAGTGGAAGCAGAGAGGAGAAACAGAGGTCCTCAGAGGAGGTCAGAATGACTAGGAGAGTCATGGAGGAGAAGACAGAGGAGAAATGGAGACAAAGGAGGGAACAGAGACAGAGAATGGAAGGTAGTAAGGACAGACATACTATTAAGTCCAGAGGAAAATGGAGAACTCAAGGAACAGCCCCAGAAAGGGTTGGAGGCAAGGAGGTGTCAAAGGATGAGTGGAATAGGATAGAATAGAAGAGCAGAGAACTCCAGAGGGGGGTCAGAGGACAAGTGGTTCTACTTTTTTTGGAAGTAATTTCTTGGATGGAGAGTGGAAGTGGAGATTAGTGGTTTCTAGCCAGACTTTGTCTCCAACTTTCCAGGGGCAGAAGGTCAAGGCAATGCATTCCTTCATCAACTGTTGGGTTCTTTGATGAGCAGTCAATGCTTTGTCTTGTATCTTAGTGATGGTTGATAAGCAGATTTCTAGGGCTGGGAGAAAAGTCTTTTCCATAGGTGGGTAAGAGTGGGGTTGATAGCCCATTATGAGCTGGAAAGGTGATTGGTTGGTGGAGGAGTGGATGGCAGAGTTGTAAGAGAATTTGGCCATAGGGAGGAGGTCTATGTTATGAGTACTGAGGATAGGCATAGCCTCAAAAGACCTAGGTCTTGGGGTTCAAAGGTTCTGGCTATAGAGTATACCAGGATAAGTACTTGGTCTAGGCAAGTATGTGATCAAAGGTTCAAAGGGTTCTTTGGTAGCTCTCACTCAAGAGTAGAAAGGAGTCTCTTGGAACAAGGATAAGATTCTAGGAGATCTAGACTAGTGTTACAGGATATCATACAAGGGTTTATATACCCCTGGTATGAGTTAAGGAGAGGCATATTGGTAAGCAATAAGTAAATGAAACAAGTCATTGATAAACAATCAATGACTAAAGATAAAGAGATAATCAGCCAATTAGTAAAATAGATTGTCTAAGTGAGAACACATGACTTGAACATGCAAATGTTAAGTGCTTAGCCAAGTAAAAGGTTACATAAAGGAGAAAAAGAGTAATTGTAACAGTCTATCCATTGGTTGGGTCTTCCTTGGCAAAAGATGTGGAGGTAAGTTTCTAATTCTTGATTGACACATTCAGTTTCCCTATCAGTCTGGGGGTGGTAGGCAGAGGAGAGTTTTATGTCATAGAAGAGGATATGAGCAAGTTCTCTGGCAAATGCAGAGGTGAATTGAGGGCCTCTGTCAGAGATACAGGTGTTGTGTAGGCCAAAGCAAGGGAATATGTTTCTGAAGAAGAGGTCTGCAACACCAGCTGCATTGATAGATTTTGAGCAAGGAAGGAAAATTACCCCCTTAGTAAGGCCATGGTCAACCATGACCAACACAGAGTCTAGGCCTTGGACCAAAGGGAGGCCAGAGATTAGGTCCATCAAGATCTGTTGGAAGGGGTGTGTAGCAGAGGAAGGAAGTGGTGACGAAGGGGGGATGGTGGGATGGGTGTTTACTTTGTTAGCCTGACAGATAGCACAGCCAGAGATGTATTTGCATATATAAGTGCTCATGCTGGGCCACCAGTAGTCTTGTTGGAGGTGTTGCAGTATGTGAAAGACATCCTCATGGCCACCAGCCAGGAAGGAGTGCAGAGAGGAGATGAGGATGTGATGAGCAGGTTCAGGAACATATAAATGATGTTTGAAGTAAAGATTGTGGCCATCATACAGCCAGTCAGAGGGGAGGGAATTGTGGAATAATGGGGAGTTGTCAGCTATGGCATTGAGGGCTCATTTAACAAGAGGATTGGATGAGGAGAAACAAGCCACTTTCAATTGGAGGGAAAGGTCAAGGGCACAGATAACTATATGGTTAGGCAAGATAGAGGATTCAGTGTTGTCCAAGGAGGTGTCCATATCATCCTTGTGAGAGAGGGTATCAGGTGGAGCCAGGGGTGACATTCCAAATGATATCAAAGTCCTGTAGGAAGATACTCCATCTAGCCTGTTATCATGACAGCTTCTGAGGCACTTGCATATAGGACAGATTTTTGTGGTTGGTTGTGATAGTTACTAGGTGACCAGTACCTCTGAGGTAATGGCACCATTTCTCTAAGGCAAGGATGGTGGTGAGGAGTTCTTGGTTGTAGATGTCATAGTTTCATTCAACTGAACCTAAGGTTTTCAAGAAATATGCACAGGGGTGGAGGTTGCCATTGGTGTCTGGCTGCATCAATATAGCACCCACCACAGTTAGGGAAGCATCAGACATTACAGTGAATGGTTTCAAGACATTGGAAAGGAGGAGGACTGGTTCAGCAGTGAAAGCCTTCTGGATGGAGTGAAAGGTGGACTCCTGGTTGGGGCCCCAGATCCAGGGCTGTTTGACTTGGGTGAGGAGGTGGAGTGGGGCTGTGATGAGGGAGAAGTTAGGGATGAATTTGCAGTAGAAGTTGCAAAACCCAATGAATGAGCAGACTTCCCTCATACTAGAGGGAGGATTCTATTTGGTAACAGCAGGGGGTTTGGCTGGGTCCATCTTGGCATTACCACTGCTAACAATCATCCCTAGATATTCCACCTCAGGGACATTGAAGGTGCATTTGGATAGCTTTAAAGAAAGGTGAAGGTCATGGAGGCATTCCAAGACCTTCTTGGTACAGTCATGATGAATGGAGAGGTTAGAGGAGTGGATGAGAATGTTGTTCATATAGATCACTAGCCATCTTTCCACAATAAGATCTTGGAAAGAGTGGTTCATAAGTGCTTGGAAAGTCACTGGAGAGTTACAAAGGCCAAAAAACATGATGGTGGGTTCAAATGGCCCCAGAGAGGTGATGAAGGCTGCTTTCCCAGTGTCTTCTGGATGGATACAGATGTTATTGTAGCTCCATCATACATTGAATTTGGTAAAAATGGTTGAGTCCTTTAGTTTATCAATGAGGTCAGAAATCAGAGATAGGAGATACAGTGAGCTCAAAAACCCTTTCCATATTAACCCTAATGGCAGTGCATGAAGCACACTGCCCAACACTGTGGGAATTTCACTTAGCTTTGGTGGAGTCATAAATAGTACATCCTCTTGGCTACAGGATCACTCCATAAGTCATGTGATTTGGTTCACACACTATGGAGATATAGTCAATATGAAACAGTAATACCATGAAAAGGGTTTTTGAGCTTTTGAGCTGATGGCCCAGATCTCTGTCAAATCATATAATAATTGCCATTCTTTGGTAGTACAAACAAAGATACACATATAAAAAATATGTCTGAGTTTAAATAAGTTCCCACACTCCTTGATTCTCAACCACCATCATGGTCAGATCCCTTTCTCTTACTCAACAAAAAACCATCCTCTTTTTGCTTAATTCTGGCCATTCTGGTGAAGCCATTGCCAAGCAAACTGGTGTCAGCCCTTCTGCCATATCCAAACTTTATTTAAAAGAGTGCTCTGGCCTTTCCAAAGCTGTTGGAGGTTGTCCTTTCAAGCTTTCACCTACTAACATTTGCCATGCCCAGCATCTTATTACCTTTGGAAAGGCTAAAAATGCTGTTCAAGTGACCAGATCACTTGCCAATATCATCAACCAACCACTCTCTGCCAGTATTGTCTGCCTCCACTTGAAGAAAGCTGGTATGAAAGCTGTGGTGAAGTCCAAACACCCTATTCTTTTTACTAGGCATTGCAAAGCTCATTTGGATTTTGCTTATGCTCACAAGGACTGGACTATAGAGGACTGGAAGAAGGTCATATGGTCTGATGAGACCAAAATCAATCATCTAGGATCAGATTGTTGCAAGTGGGCATGGAAAAGGGCAGGTAAGGGGCTTAGTGATAGGCTAGTGCAGGGAATCCTCAAGTTTGGAGGAGGTTCTCTTATGATGTGGGATTGTATGACTTGGGAGGGAGTTGGTTTTGGTACCAAGATTGATGGTAGGATGGATGGGGACCTCTACCTTCAAATTTTGAAGGATGAGCTCCAGCAAACTCTGGAGTATTATGATCTCAATTCTCCTAATATCATCTTTCAGCAAGACAATGACCCCAAGCACACTTGCAGGCTGGTCAAGAATTGGCTGAAGGAGCAAGAATTCAATACCATGGTGTGGCCTGCATTGTCTCCTGACCTAAACCCTATTGAACATCTCTGGGGTTGTCCCAAGAGAAGGCTTGCACAGCATGAAAACCCCTCTAGTGAAATTCATGAATTATGGGAAAGAGTTCAAGTAGAATGGGATAGGATACCAGTTGAGGAGTGTCAGAAGTTGATTGAAAACATGCCTAGGAGAGTTCAGGCAGTGCTTAAAGCAAAAGGAGGCTATACCAAGTACTAATAATATTCAAATACCCTTTTCCATTCAAAAGCTCAAAAACCCTTTCCATGGTATTACTGTTTCATATTGACTATATTTCCATAGCGTGTGAACCAAATCACATCACTTAGGAAGCAATCTTGTAGCCAAGAGTATGTACTATCTATGACTCCACCAAGCTAAGTGAGATTCTCACAGTGTTTGGCAGTGTGCTTCATGCACTGCTGTTAGGGTTAGCATGGAAAGGGTTTTTGAGCTCACTGTAAGCATTCTTAATGGTATGTTCATTCAAATAGCAATAGTCTTGACAAGAATGAAGAGAACCATCCTTCTTTTGGATGAAGAAGAAAGGGGAGGCCTGAGGGGACTTGGAGGATACAATATGACTGGTTTTTAGATGTTCTTCAATGAACATCTTACAGGCCTCTTGCTCTTGAGGGTTGAGAGGGTAGGTTTTGGCAACATGAGGTGAGAAGGAACTTTTCAGTTCAATAGCATAATCAAAGTGTTGAGAAGAAGGGAGGAGGTTGTGAGTCTTCTCAGCAAAGACATCAGAGAAGGATGAGAAGAGCTCTGGGAGGGGTTTCTGGTCTGCCTTGATTTGGCTGGCAATCTCAGTAGAGAGAGTGGTTTTACAAATGGATTTTCCATTTAGCCAGGCTTTCCTTTTCTTTAGTTGGAAGGAGGTATTTTTGTCAAGGTCAGCTGCTAGCCAGCACATTAGATATCTGGTGGGAATGGTATTGAAGGGTCTTTGAGTAGGGCAAGAGGAGTCTGGGAGGGATAGGATTCCAGTTACCCAATCAATTTTGGAGTTTCAGGATCAGAGCCAGGGCATTCCTAAGATCATCTAGGATCTTCCACAACTGACTATCATAAGGTTGAGGGTTTTCTCATGGTCTGAAAAGGAGAGAAGATAGAGGTTTTGGTTTTAATGGACCCAGATTGGTCCTCTGTTCCATCTATGTTATAGGCTTTTACTAGTTTAGAGAGGTGTCAAGTAGGTAGGGAGAGGTGTTGGACAGGGATTTGATTGATAAAATTTCCAGTTGCTCTACAGTCAATCAGGGCAGAGATGTTAATGGTTTTTACTCCATGGGAAAGGGTTAAACAAACTCATATTGTCCTTTCAGAAGGTTGGGCTAGTAGTACAGGAGCTATGGAGTGGGAAAGGGGAGACATCAGGGCATCCTTCCTATTCAAAAATTCTTGTCCTCAACAATGATAACTAATTGAACCTCCTCAGTTCCTTCTTCAGCTTCATCAAAGCATGCATGTGTTATGGTTGTCCTTCATCTTGATCTATTCCTATTGACTTTTTGCCATGAACACTTGTTTTCCTTTTCTTATACTGCCTTCTTCTTCTTTCTTGCTATTCTCTATCCTGAGGACATCCTCATCATTCCTCTCTTCTTTGACTGACCCTTGCTCTGGACTAACTCCTCCTACAATGTTCTCTTATATGTTGTGTGTTCTGATCACTCCATTATCTGCTAAGCCTTTCCTCTTGCTGGTTCAATTCCAGTGTTCCTGCTTAGTCAGATTTCTTTTGTTATCCTGATCCATGCAGCAGTAAGAGCCTGTTTATCTATATTTGTCTTCTCATTCTTTCTCTACTCCAAATATCTCATAAGAACTAGCTAGTCACTTCATGTACTTCTTAGCTAGTTCTACATTCCTTTTCCTCTCACCATAACTACTCATCCAATCCTTTGGTTGTCACTTGCTCATTGTCACTCTCTTTGCCCAGGACATTGTGCCTCTTTGTGAGTGCCTCCATGTTGGCAATATATCTAGAATCCATGTTGTTGTTATCATTATTGATGAGCATCATATGTCACTGTCACTGCTGTGAGATAGGTCCACTACTAAACAGGTATCATGATGGAAGAGTCCTTGATGCTTGCCAGCTAGATAGGTATCTACATGAGAGCCCTTGATATGTTGTAGTAGAATTCATAGTTCTGGCTCAATGTTTATTCAACACACTACTTGGCTCACTCTGTATGATCTCTCTCTGAATCCTTACTCCCTAGACATTGTATCTCTTTGTGAGTACATCCTAGAGCCCAGGAAGTATAGTTTTGAGCACAGGAAGTGCTCTTCAATGTTATAGCATGGAGGACTTGTAAGATTTGTTGGAGGTCTCTTCCTTTGGCTTTCAGGCTATGCATATATTGAGCCAATTCAAAGGGTTGGGTGGTCTTGATAGTCTGGATTTTGGAGGTGAATGAAGCAGAAGGGTGTTTGGTCTGAGGTTGGTTTGGATAGTTGGTATGGTTGCAGGTCAAGCAGCGTGGTTTCTTGCAGATAAAGCACAGGTGATCATGTACAATGACTCCCAAAACTGTTCCAATGTTTAACCATAATGCAAAGTGTGAAGTGTCCTACAACCACCTGTGGGAATTTTACTACACTTATGAGAGATGGAATATGATATAGACTCTTGGCTACATAATGGGCCTTGTGTTGTGTGATTTGGCCCAGGAGTTCCAAAGATATGTCCATTATGAAATGATGACCTCATTGGAGCAGTTTTGTAACTTTTGATTCAAGCACTGAAATCACATCTAAATATAGATCTATTTC
>JBBPKJ010000472.1:0-23971 GCA_038089195.1 Brasilioporus rufonigricans
GCCCAGTCTGTCCCCCCGACATTCTGCCAAATTCTGCCATCCCGGTCTTGCAACTGCCGGCAATTGCCGCCCTGGCAATTGCCATTGGCAGAATGGCAGCATTCTGCCAACAACACTATCCACGCTTCACACGCACCTCAGTCCGAACCTAATACGAGACTGAGGTGAGACACTTACACACTCGTTGTACTACCTTGATACTCATGTACTATAGTTGATTGACAGGTAACTAGCAATCAACAGTCTGAACCTAATACGAGACTGAGTTGATTGACACAGAGATGGTCAAGACGTACCAGAGGACGTCGTAGACGACCCAGGGGGCCACCACGCCCATGCGGAGCTGATGAGCAGGGCAGACAAGCCGACCGCACCGGCAAATCGCGTGGACGCGACAGTTGAGTCGGATAGTGACGAGAGCCCACGAGCGGAGTCCATAGTCGATGAAGATATGCCTGGGCATGGGCAGGAGAATGCCCAATGCCAAATGAAGCCCCCAGACAGTCATGTGGATGGTCGACGAAGTGGCGACGACAGCGCAACGAACGGCACCAGCAGGGAGTCATGTCGACTCGACCTGATGTCGTTAACTGCGAGACGGACGAGTCAGCGTCCAGGACTACCGGAAAATAATCTAGTGGACTCACCTGAACAACCTGAGCCACCAGACAGACCCCCAGATGCCATGAACTGCACAAGGAAACCCCCAAGCGTCGAGCTCGAGGGGGAGAGGAAGAAGTTAGCGAGCTTCGGCAAGGGACTTACCAGCGTCGAAGCGGACGCGTCGGGAATATCCGGGCACGCCGAGCATGCCAGGAACAGGCCAAAGGACTTGTGGAACGCATCAGAACCCGTTTGGAAATGGTTAGAGCGGCCAGACAAAGGGAACTCACCAGAGGAGGTCAAAGTCGAGCAAAGCGACCCGGGAAATGAAGCGAATGCGTCGGGAGCGTCAGGACGCGACAGGGACGCCAGGGACAGGTCGAAGAGCCGCTGTAACGCGTCGAATCACGATCGCGAGTGTTCAGAGCGCCAGGAGGAGGAAGACTTACCATGGAGAGCTCGAGTTGAGCTGGACGATCTGGGAGGCGAAGCGGCCGCATGGAGGGACTTCAGAAGGCATCAGAAACGTCCTAGAAGGGTCAGAAACCAGCACATCGACGGAACGAACGCGCCAGACCGAGATACAGGGCCAGGAGGCTACCTGGGCGAGCAGGAGACATTGAGAGCGGTCGAGCGCGATTTGAAACGCAGGAAGGATGCATGTGGGGTCGTATACGATGGAAGACGACAGGGAATGGGCGGTATAACGAGCGTCGCACGCCGCGAGTCAAAACGACTCGAAACGTGAACACTAGCTGAAGAGGCGAATCAGCACGGAAAGCACAACCATTCAATGACGGACATACCTAGGCCGTCCACACAACTTCCCCACCACCACAGGACACCTACCGAGCACCCGAACCCACCGCGTCGCCGAGGACGACTAAAAATGCGACCTAGAAAAGTTAGGAGAAACAGCTGGACTTACCCAGCAATCGGATCGCGTCGAGGCCAAATCTGGCACATCGGACGCATTGTACACATTGTACATGAACTATAGAAGATGGGTCAGCATCTATAGAGCACGAAACGTGAGGACGACCGCGCACACAGCAGCAAGAGCGCTGCAATAGCCGAGCCGCGACTTACCATATCAGGTAACCGCTCGAGCGCAGCGTTGTGACCACCTCACGGACGCTCAACAGACATGAAACGGACACAAAACATATCGTTTATAGATGTTTCTACTCAGGTATTCACACTCTTATTATTTCCCTCTTGATTTTGGGCAAGCATTCACCTTGCTAGGGTTTCAGCTTGAGGGGGAGTGTTGGAATTACTGATTACATACGCATTTACGCTTACATAAGCACTAGCTACATCGCACCATTAGTTACCTTAGGATACTTAGTGACTACAAGTATCCTGCAGTCTAACAATTCTGCATTCATTTTAGTTTATTGATATGGGTTGGTATGCTGTCACCCTTGGGACACTTAGTGTTCAGTAGCTCTTGTTTAGCAATTAGAGCTGTTTGAACTTCTCATGTCTGATGAGCCAATTTCAAACTCTTCTACATCTGTGCTGCCATTTTGGCATGCATGACATGATTAATTTGGCAGTCATCTATATCTGTTAATATGAGGGTTTGAGTGATTAAGTCTTCTTCTTCCCACATCATTATCTCAGCTTGACTGGTGGGATCATTCTCTATGAAGCTTGGCTTCAGGCAAGTGCCCTCAGCATACTTAAAGACCTTGTGCAAGCATAGGAACTTCTGCATTTGAATTTTCCATGCATGCCAATTATTGTCTTTAAGTGTATCTACTTTGTAGGACAAGATTGTGCCTAGGCTCCTTATCCAAGCACTTGCCCCATTTGTGTTATTTGTGGTTGCAATGTTTGTTGGAATTTTGATTACCTACGCATTTAGGCTTACATAAGCTAGTATTTATACCGCACTATTAGCTACATTAGGATACTTAGTGACTACAAGTATCCTGCAGTCTAACAGTGTTATCCACAACAAAATTGTCTGGTGATGGTGATTGTGACATGGTCATGTGATGATAACAAGGTTAGATAGTAGTTGATAGTGAGCTGTTTCTTGATTATAGCATGAGAGCAGGGCTCATAACCTGTTGGCTATGAGCTTACATAGTAAGAGATATAATGAATATTTTGGATAGTTATCTGCCTGGTATACTCAGGTTTATATACTACTTGGATACAATGTACTAGAATAATCTATAATCTACAACTAGTATCATGACTAATCGGCTTTCTTCTCGGGACTCGTGGTACCGACTCTGCGATACCAACACACTCGAATCTGAGCACATTTATTTCGTGTTTAGTTCACTGCACACTCACACCTCACAAAACACTGTGCGATGAATGAATCCACAGACGAGGCACTCGACTAAAATGCCAGTGCTATTTGGGTGCTTTAACTGGATTGAACAGCCGGCAAAAAAAGGTAAGTGAGGTCCTCGGGCTCAAGGTGGTTGAAGCAGGCCCAAGGGGGCCTAGGACCTAGAAACTAGACTACTTCGGCTAACTAGTGGTCTGCCAGCAGATACACCTTCTTCGGGCATCAAACCCACCACGTAAGAAAGGAGAATTTCGTCATTCATGATCACTTTTCGGGCCCACATTTCGGATGCCAAACAACTACTTAAGTCAGGTTCTACCGCCCACTCGCCTACCTTCACGAATCATGACTGTCCCAGACCTCCTTCTCTCCAATCCGCCATCACTCTCCAAGCAGTTGAAGCACCGCACCGACGAGCTTCTATCGAGGATAATTAGGGCAAATTACAACACCCAATTTGTTCAGACCGCTTCTGAGCTCTCCGAATTTCGTCATGCTACAGCTGGCCTCGTGGATGAAATGAATAGTGGGGTCCTTTCCGAAGCATTCCGGAAAACGGTCCTTCTCACAACATATGACGCATACGCGCCATTCATTGCGAGGTTTTCTGAAAAACCATGCAAGGCAAATGCTATAGTCGACTTGTTGGCACCTGGACTCCCCGATTATCTTGTCAGATCCAGCTCGACATCCGGAGGGGTTGCGAAGAGGTTTCCCAAATACAACCATCTGGAAAAAATTAGGTCCTCAGATACCGAGTCTTGGACAATCTCTGATCCTTCCCGAAAACGCACCAAAGCCAATATATTCTGGCTCGCCGTCATCGAGCGAATAAATGTTGTGGATGAAGGCGATCATCCTGTTGCAACAGTCCTCCTGTCGATCGCTGCGGCGGTCGGGGAGAGGGAACGCTTGTGTCTGGACCCCGAGAAAGATGAAGACAAGATGACAACATTCAGTATGGTACAAATAATTCGACCTCTGTTTCATGCTGACCTATCATCTTGCAAGTACTTGATCACGCTGCCCCATATGCCGCTTGCTTCATTGAGAAATGGCGCTCTTTACTTCTTATTCATACGCTGTTTGCCCTCGGTAGCAGGTCCCTCGAGACCATAAAGATGGTGTTCATCAACACTTTCGTGGAAATGACGCGCCTCCTCGACACGGAATTTGACATGGTGGTCGACTGTATTGCGAACGGTACTATCCCAGATTTGGATGGGATAGCCGAGGTCCGGCGTTACCTCGAGGTCAGTACCGGTCGTCGAAATATGTATTGGAGTCTGAATCACCGCTAGATGAATATTTTTCCGGATCCGGAACGTGCAGAGGAACTGCGTCGTCTTGGCCGCCCATCTTCTCGATCCGGGTGGTGTGGTCTCGTTTGGCCAAACTTGCGTTCGGTCACTGCTGTGGCCAGTGGCTCCTCCGCCTCGTCCGTTCCATTGGTACGCTCATGGTCTGCACGTCATTTGCACGTCTACTCACCATCTTCATTCGTAGGCCAAATGGTTCCTTGGCCCCAATACGGACATACACGCTCTTCGCTATGGAAGCACGGAGGCCATGATTGGATTGCCTTACAACCCGCTCGAGTTGAATCAATTCAAGCAGACCAGCAATGAAATTATCGAGTTTTTGGATGTCAACAAGAGTGATTCGATTAGTTCCCTGCAACAACCAGTGGGTACTCACTTCGAAATGAGGTTCTTTGCTGATCTGTGTTGTAGTGGGAGGTTGAGCTAGGAAAACGATACGAAGTCGTGTTGACGACCCATGATGGCCTATGGCGGTATCGTCTCGGGGATGTAGTCGAGATCTCTGGGTTCGATCCAGCGGATGGCGTTCCCATCATGCAATTCGTCGAGCGCCGCGGGTAAGCGTGCTCCTACACCCAGATACACTTGCTTGACCGCCCAGTGGACAGCATGGCCATTCGCATCACAGGTTGCATGGTCAGCGAGGAAGAGTTGAGGACCGCCATGTCTTCCTTGCCTCCGAACATGCTAACCAAAGTCATCAACTGGACCACGACGATCGACGATCGATGCCTTCCCGCCACTATTGGCTTTTTCATCGAGCTCAGTGATGACCAAGGTATGTGTGGCTCCCCACATATCCGTTCTCTTACTCACGAAATACGTCTTTTACTGGACATGTGCCCTTCAGTTTCCACAAGCGATCTCGTACTTGCACCAGACTGCATGCAGGAAGAGCTGTTACGATTAAACAAGAACATCGTTTGGCTCGTCACTCGCGGTGTATTTCGCAGACCTACCATCCGGCTACTCCGGCCTGGGACGTTTAGCGATTTTCTACAACTGAAACACGACGAGGGTAGTAACAACTTCGGACAGGTCAAAGTGCCCATCGTCCTGCCCAAGCCTGCGTACGTGACGTGGTTTGTGCAGCGTGTTGTCCAGGAGTTGTGAGTTCACATAGGGAGTGGATTCTTGTGTTCTTTATTCTTGGATTTCACCAGTGTATGTTTCCGTCGACGCCCAACATGAGTACAGTGACCAGTGAATGATTCAACATTTCGATGTCGATATGAACTGTTATAGACGGATTCATCACATCAGTAACTCGACATCATGATGGTTATGCATGCCTCTATCTCCGTAGAGATCTCGGAAGGGTGGTTCATACATTCCATTACAGAAGTCGAGATGAAGATGAGGTCCACGTAGTCTCTGATGGGTGCACCTACACAGCGGCAATCGTGAAAAGGCATCAAGAAAAGAATGACGATGGGCAAAGCCTCCAGTCCCATCGGAGGTCACCCCTTCGCGCAACGTTGTATGTACAAGTACTGGTGTCATCAAGTCGGACGCACGTGAATATTAATATCACCTTACCTAGTTCACTCGGCGGCAGGTTGTAGTTCATGGAGACATGCTTCTTTTCAAATTCAGGAACTTGCTGAGGGTGACGAAAAATTCGAGTTTGGCACCGAGCTCCGGGATCCGGGTTGCTAGACGGAAATACATTCCACACAAGGGTTGGATGGATTAAACCTACTATCATGTATACGTGTAGTGGGGCCTACGTGGGACGGACGATGGGAATAGTGTCAGTGACGTCAGTGTCTTGAAACGTCATACTAGTAGTGAACTGAATTTGATCTCAGGACGGTCCGTGGGTCAGGATGGAGGAGGCAAATAACAGCCTGAGAGCGAACACGGATCAACACCTTGCGGATGTTTGAACCTAACAGCAAACATTTGCCACGCATGGTGGTCACCACATCCAAGCCGAGTGTAACGTCCCGGTACGCTCTACCGCTCCGTTAGCACACAGCTGTCACATATATAGCTCGGACGCATCTCGTACAGCAGTAGTCGCCCCTTGTACCCGTCCCTCGTAGTCCCCCTATAGGGCGTGGTCCTGTTCTGTGTCCGCTCATCTCAGTATTTCTCCGTAGGCAACGGCGAAGTTGAACGAGCGAAAAATAAGTTATAATTCTCTTACAGTAATGGTAAAGTTGGCCTCCGTCACCGTCACCGTCACTCGCCGAGCGTCTGCCGAGGCGGAATTTGAGAATGACTCCCTGACATGAGACGCGGTCTGGGCCTAGCAACGTGACGATCTATGACAATTCTTAATATTTCTGACTGCCGACAATAGGGGATGTCATATGTCGCCGGCTGACGAACAAAGGTCGACGCTCCACGGCAAGTAACAGGGAGCTGGCCAAAAAGCGGCGTGTGGCGTCACCGATATTCGATCGCTTGACGACTACGCGCCGCTTGGAAAAGCCGGCTGTCCTCTCAGCTGCCCCAAGGGACCTAGAATTGACAGGTGAAACACTGGGGACTGGATTTTCCGAGGCGTCCGACGATGTTACGAACTGGGGTGCAAGATCGACGGCAACGTGTGTGAGAATGGTACATAGCATCCGACGATGAGACTCGTGACGAGACACACTGTCATTGGAATGTTCTTCAAACATCACTCGAGCCTAGTGTGTAGATCTTCCAAGTGAACCAGCGCTCTGGAAATTTCAATGCCAAAATCAATGTTATATACCTTGATAAGTTTAATTACCTGGACAATCACGGGTACTTAGGGTCGACCTACCGAAAACTGTCAAAACGTGGACAGATGGGATGGAAACTGGTTTCGTGTTGTTAGCTGGTTGAAGTTGTGAGAGGGGGACCGAAGTAGGAGTCACCACTATGGACGGAGACATTCGATTGCCTTGGTGCCAGACCTGATCCTTCGAGATCAGAAGACAGTTGTTCTGGTCTTACCGAGATAAAGGGAAGAGCAGGTGTACTGAAAGCCTAACACCACATCTATTGGAACTTTCCGACAGGGTGAGACTTGGCGTATGCGGGCTGTCAGATCGTAGGAAGCACAGTTTGCCCGAGAAACAACGCCACCTGAAACGTATGCGAACCCAGAGACACCAGATCTCCATTCATACCCTTGACGTAACATGCCTACAGTTTTTAAGTCGAGAATTAAAACTTCTACCCCATCTCAACGTAGCGAACCTCTCAGCACTTACCACTCACCACTCGACTCTGCCTGTCATACCATGCTTTTGAACAAGCTCACTCTCACGCTCCTCAGCGTCGTTACTGTTGTGGTTGCAATGCCGGCGACCAATATGGCCGCGGATGTAGTGAAGCGCGGCACAGATGACTCCGTCGTCCGTCGTGGATGCGAATCTGGCTACCAGGGGGAGTGAGTGACCATATACACATTAATCATGTATCGTGCATTGCTTACGCGCTTTCTGTTACAAGCGGCTGCCAACACATTGGTGGCGGTAAATAAGGAGTGGGTTGACGTTGTTGTTCTCGGAGCACACAATGGGATCAATGGTTGGAGTCGAGAGAAAATGCAATTGTTATGGTGGCGACGGCCAGTGGGCCAATGCTGGTCCTGGAGTGTTGTATACATACTTATCACCCTTTTTGAGCTTTCATTTGTAAGCCCCATTTATTTATTTATTGCGAGCTCCGAAGAATGCCACCGAATTTGAATGCGGTCCACTAGCGCTGGGTCCACTGGGACACCTATAACTACCCCACCGACAGTTGGTTCAAACTTGAAGCCATGAAAGCCTGAAAATACCGAGGCGTATACAACACTACAGCATTCTAGAGCCCACTGGCTGTCGCCACCATATAGTAAGAATTGCGTCCACCCCCGACCCAAACCCAGACAAAGCCAGTGACTCATCGCATCCTATGCTCGAGTATCAACAATGTCAGCCCGCTCCTTAATTGCTAGCCTCGTTCGTGCAGCCTCTGATAACATGAGACGTGTAAGCGATACACGACACATGGTTAATATGCACATCGTCACTCACGGCGACTCATAGCCTATGCACGAACCACCACGGGCAACGACAGAATCGCCTGTGTCACGCTTCATCACGTCCGCAGCGACCTCGAATACCGGCATCGCAGCTGCGACGGCGACGATACCGAGGAGCGTGAGGGTAAGCTTCTTGAACAGCATGGTATAATGGGTAGAGTTGAATAATATGCAGGTAATGCTGAGAGTTGGGTACGAAATGCAGTCGACTTAAAAGCTGTGGGCGTGTTACGGCAAGGGAAGCCGAGTATGTAAGTATACGTTTGTCAGTGACAAACTAGCCCTGGCCCATAAGGCTCTAGCCCAGCTGTTACGCGAAAAAGCATTGAAAATACTAGGCATCGAGTAATTCCTTTATTTGTGAAGTAACCGACCAATCGGGACTCACAAATCAAGCCAAAGACTCATCAAAAACTCTACGTGATAATACCGCCGAACAGATCGGCAGTGACGCCCAAGATCAAACTTGGATGGCTTAAGCAACTGATACATTATAGTCAGTCGTCATTGGGCTTGTTTATTAGATCTGTTATTCCCGATGAGAGTATTCACGCAGATCTTATATTCTCGGCAGACGGTCATGAACATGGCCGGTGAGCACCTTGACGGGCTGGCTTCGCCTGATACTTCCCGCTTTACCCAGGAACAGGAACAGGATAGACCCGCGCCACCCCACGCTGCGAGATCTCGCTGGACGGTTCGGAAGACCAATGGTTTGTTCATCGCCGAAAGCGCTGGTCTGTTGCGTATGCTGTACAAGGCGCGACAATCTGGTGATTTCTCCAAATCGGGTTTATTTGGACGAATACAGTGGTCGACAACCCGAGAATGCGTCAGTATGTGCCGGGCGTCTGAGCACCCTTTTGGGACGAAGAATACATCCGCATAGGTCACTAACACCATAAAAGTCAATGTAAGCTTCCAGCTTGGTCCGCGTCAGCAATATTAACATATCCTAGCTATCTCACTGTGTATAGTTGTCGCAACTGCCAGAGGACGACTGTATTGTTGGTGGCAACAAAGCCGCATTAAATAAATAAACAAGGAGTGGAAAGTTGGCTCGAAGCCAGAGAAACACGAAAAGACAGACGTGTTCTACAGTATTTTGGGACCCACTGACCGTCACCATTATGACAACTGCACCCCTCTCCAGACTCAGATTCGAACCAGGCCATTGACTGCATTCCATGCTCGAGGATCAACGATGTTGGCCTGCTCGTCAATCGCCACCAAAGTTTTGGCAGCCACTTGTCACAGAAAACGCGTGAGTGATACACAATATGTGATTGAGTAATATACAGATGATCACTCACTCTCCCTCGATGTAGGAGTCGCAATTGCGACGAGAAACGACAGAATCATCTGCGTCACGCTTCACCGCGTCCGCGGCGACATTGTTCGCTGGCATTGCAGCCACAACAACGGCGGCGCTGAGGAGCGCGAGGGCTAGCTTGTTAAACAGCATGGTATAACGCGCTGAGTTGAGTAAAGAGTGGGTACTGGTAAGAGGTTCGCTAAGCTGAGTGGGGATGAAGTGAGAGGCTCGACTTAAAAGCTGCAAGTATAAACACCCAGCACTTCGCACTTCGCACTTCCGAATTCCTCACGCCAGAAGTTTGGTTCAATCGGTTTACATATAAAAGGCCGTGTAAGGCTGTTATTGGCAGGGGAGATGGACTCATTCCATCGCTTACTGGCGGCGCTGGCGTTATTACGAGAGAGCACACCCTCGTGCCCTCACCATCTCACTTCACGTCGGCCAAATGCGACCAAATCGACCTCTTGCAGCCTTGTGGTTCTATGCCGCATCTGAGGCAATGACCTCGGAAATTCGATTCGTCCCTTTGAGGCTGTGAGACGGACCTGATAAATATTTGATCCAGGCACGTCGAGAAAAAATTGCTGATGGGCGCTGGGATATGGTCGTAATGGACGCCCAATATTGCCTTGCAGAGAATCAGGTGCGTTTGTCACCTGCGTTATTGCAGGGCTGCGGTCACTCGACAAGTCTCAGGTTAGACATGGAAGGGGATTCAGATATTTACAATCCAATGTACTGAATTACTCGAGGACGCTTGTTGGCGATCAACTCGAAAAGAGCAGTGATAGCCTTTCAGTTCCAGTCTGACGGCGACCGCCCGGACCCTCAGAACAACTTCGCTGATTAACGCGAACGGTTCCGATTGCTGAGCTTTATGTAATAACACCGCCAGTTGATGGTTTGATCTGCTGTGTTCCTATCAGCAGTCCCACGTCATGCAATGCCGCAGTTGCAAGTCTACATGGTCAGTTCAAGAGACCAGACGACTCGGGTGCTGCACGATAGGCGAGATCCAGTTTATACAATATGATCCGAGAGTCAAGCATGTCACCAAGCATCGTCGAGATAATACACGATACTCTTCGATTCCAAGATGCAGGGGAGCAAGGTAGTATATCCATGTACATGGGTGACGAGGCATAGTAACGTTCACAGAACTAGCAAGACCTGACATGTAAGCCGAGTTGTCAAGCACGCCAGACGTCAGTCGAGCACACCGAACAGCAAGAATAGTATATTACGCCTCCAGATTCTAAATTTCAAAACGCGTTTAACGGTCACATGAATCCCCATTGCTCGGTCATGGATAAGCCGTACGCTCCAACTTAAAGTCCAACCATAACATCGATCGCCTATTGGGAGGTAATAATGTCAAGGTGCTCCTCAACAGTAGTGTTGAGTTCCACTACCATATGGTAGAAGATCATATGAGCGACACACGGTACAAAATAAATGTGCATGAGCACTCACTCTCCCGCGATGCCACATGGGCTAAGGTTCTCGGGGATACGCTTCACCACGTCGTCCGTGGTCGGCAACGCAGCTACAACAGCGACGATGCTGAGGAGTGTGAGCGCAAGCTTGTTAAACAACATGCCAGGTATGATGACGAGCGAGGCGACTCGAAAGTTCTTTTGATAGTGCTAAGGTGGTGGAGGTTTGCAACGAGGTTGGAAGGTCGATTTATACAAGACGCAAACGTGTTGCGGACTCTATTATGATAGATGACTGGCGTGGTGATGAATCGTTATGACGGGAGGGAACAGCCTCGTGTCCTCGCCACTCCCTTTACTTACGTTGACTCTCGTATTGAATTGACTCCCAGCCCTCAGAAGCAGGTTCATGGTCCGAGTCAGTCACAACGGGACTTTTGTCTCGTCCCATTAAGGCGGTGGGATGGATCAAGTAAATGCTCGGTCTACGCCAGCTCTTTAGTGTTAAAGGTGAGCGCCAAGAAACATTGCCGATAGGTGTTGAAATACCCTGCGACTCACTAGGTCCACTTATACATGCAACAACGTTCGATGAGATGGCTGTGTGCATGTGATGCATTACTGAGGATTATCGTAATCCGCATGCATTTATTTGTTACAAGTCTCGGATTAGGCATGGAAGAACAGTCACAATCAAGCTCGTTGGTTTACTCGAAGATAATTGGGAATCAACGTAAAGGACCAATGGGTTGTCAATTACAGACTTCCAGTCAGGAGCTCGGAACCAGAAGGGTCGTTCAATACTAAGAGTGATAGCGAATAGGCCCTGTCAATGATAATACGTCAAAAACGACGAAGACAATGACAGCCCACCCTCATGATCGATGCCCATCAATCCGAACAGGGGGATGGCTGCGACAAAGCCTCCCATGTGCCGCTTTCGCTTAGCGTAGATGGTGGCTTGATCTGGCCAGAAAGTCCCTCCGCCTTCCATGCCTCAAATCCGCCTATCATGTCAGTTGCGTTTAGCAATCCCACGTCGTGCAGCGCCGCGGCCGCAAGGCTACTGGCATGGCCGTCTTGACAATACACGATTATCCTCAGATCGTACCGATCGGCTATGGCCAGCCTAGCCTCGCTTCTCGGATCGAACCGCCATTCCAGGTCGTTGCGTTCTATGATGAGAGAACCGTGGATACCACCTGAGCGCGCGCGCTGAGAGGCAGGACGTATGTCGACGAGGAATGCGGGTATGGGGTAAGTTGGGTCATGGAGGACTTCCCATGCCTGGCGTGAGGTGACACGTTGGAGGCGCGCGCGAGCTGCAGCGACCAGCTGGTCGATGCTTCTCGAGCCGGGAGGAGGGGAGAGGGGATCAAGGGGTGCACGGACGGATTTGGAGAGGACGTCCCAGAGAGCGGCGTTATCATAAGACGATCCTCCGATGTCGTGCACGGCAGCTACAAGGAAGTTTCCGTGATTGGTGACGGAAACAACGCGGCCTAGGAATTTGGAGCTAAAGAGGAGGACAGCGCGTTGGACGTCGTCGTCCTCTGCGCCTGTTATGACGAGGGTGTTTGTGTTGGTGGGGGAGTTGGGGGAGGGTGCGCCGGTCGTGCCTATTGCGAAGAGGTGGCGGGAGGAAACGCGTGCGCGGACGATTTCTGCAACACGGCGCAGGAAGACGTGGTCGTCTTTTTTGGAGAAGGTGAAGTAAACGCTTATTTTTGCACCCTCGACCGTCGCCGCTTTTGTGATGGCGCGTACGGCGATGCCGTGTGCGACTTCATCGCGTACACTATCGAGCGTACGGGGAGGCGAAGGGGGAGACGTTTGAGCTCGCTTGCCGCTGTCAGAGACTACGCTGCCGACGCTGGATGGGGCTGAGGATGGCATGACGCCAACTCGGGGTAAGCTTATCGGATTGGTAGATCAGCGCCGACATTGGCAGTGTTTTGGATGGACTGCGAGTTCGTCGTCATGGCCGTCGCAGACAAAACACTATTTTGCCAGAGCCGAGACCCCCAAACTCTCGGCCACCGCTTTCATCACACGTCGTTGCCTCAAACTAACCAACACTAATTATCGGCTGGAGTTTGAGGCCATGTATCTCCCTCTCTTGGACGTCGGGGAGCCTTTCTCCCCTTTTGTCTGGATCAGGGATGCCATGCAAGCACTCGTGCTCTATCTTCTTGCGTTCTTCACCTCTACCCACGGTAGTCTCTCGGCTCCAAGCGCTACACAGAATGTTCATATGCAGGGGAGCAACAACGGCCACTACTTGATCGGCGTCGGCATTGGCGATGTCACTGGGTACGTCTCCCTTCCCCACCCCTGTACACGTTCCGTGTCTAACCCTTGTCGAACAGCCCAGTCGTAGAGACCAACATGATGGCACGTGCCACGCCATCCAATCGTGCTGTTCTCTATCTCATTGAATATTGTAGGGATATGCCTCGATGAAACAGGTCAACACCGGTCTGCACATGCGCCAGCGTTCCCGTGCATTCATCATCGCTGACCCCAGCGACCCGACCTCGCCTGCTTCCCGCATTCTCCTCATCTCGTCCGACATTTGCATGGGCGACACTGGTATCCGCCGTTCCATCCTCGACGCTCTCGCTACCGATCCCGTGCTCGGCGGTTTATACACACCGTCCAACACGGCTCTTGTTGGCACCCATTCCCATGCTGGTGTCGGGGGCTACCTCGAAAACCTCCTTCCCCAAGTCACGAGTCTTGGTTACGTCAGCCACACAGCACAAGCAATCGTAGACGGGACTCTCAATGCAATACGCAAGGCTCACGCTTCCCTCGCGCCGGGATCCATCAGCGTTGGCAACACCACTTTACTGGGTGCAAATCGGAATCGCAGCCCTAGCGCATATGGGGCTAATCCGCCGGAAGAAAGAGCGAGGTACCAGTACGATCAAGACAAGGAGTTGACCGTCCTTAGGCTGGATGATTCAGATGGAAGTCCAAGGGGGTTGATCAGTTTCTTTCCGGTGCATGGGACTAGCCTGTACGGGGTGAGTTATTGTTTCACTGGCCGATGGCGTGTCGGATTATTGAGCCGATAAACCTAGAACAATACTCTGGTCAGTGGCGACAACAAGGGAATGGCCGCGTATCTATATGAATGTGAGCAACATGAACCATTATGCTGTGCACCACTCATCAGGAATCCTCATGTGGCACGATCCATCCGTCATTCGTGCTTCATTACTTAAAATAATCTACATACAGCGTACATCGAGCCAAATTCTGCTCCCGGAAACAATAGCTTCGTGGCTGGATTCGTTCAGTGTATGTCCTACACGTCTTTTTCCCTCCACCTTTCGTCCAGCTTCCATATGGTGATCGTTTCCCTCCTGAATATCCACCCTTGGATCATCATTTTCCGTGGTTGACATGCCGACTAACACTTCCATTCTCGCTAGCAAATGTTGGTGATACGAGCCCAAATACGTGAGTTGTGATAGGCATTCCAGTTACTTGTCGACTGATCGACGTCGCATTCGAACTCTCCAACCCCAATCATCATGATTGGAATTACTAGCCTAGGTGCATACTGTCAATCTCCCGGAAAACCTCATGACGGCCAACTTTGCGAATATGAGCACGCAACGTGTGATGGCTATGTCCAGGATTGTCACGGTCGGTCCGTAAAGTCGACACCTCGGCCATCTACTGTACGCTCATCATTGGCTTTCTTATAAGTACAGCGGCCCAGCGTTCCAAATCTCGGACTTCGCTTCAAATTTATTGATAGGGAATGCCCAGTTTGAAGCCGCGCGTGCAGTCATGGAATCATTAGAACAAAAAGTTATCTTCACGAGTCCAGACACTATGATCGGGACTGCAAATACGACAGCTTTAACGAGCGTGAATGGTTCAGTGAGAAGCGTTCATGTACACATGGATATGTAGGCCGTCTGCTCTAAACCTTTGATCTTCAACCAATTAGTTGACACCAGATCAATTTCAGGATGAATTATACGTTCGCGCTGCCTAATGGGACTACCGCAAGAACCTGTCCTGCTGCACTAGGTTCGATGCCATCCTATTGTACCTATTCATCCGTTCTCTTACCAAGCCAACCTAATTTTGCAGGGTTGAGCTTCGCTGGTGGAACGACGTCAGTCTATGCCTCACTCAAGCATGGATGTGCAGCTCATGACCCCTTTGACGATTACTTGCATTTTCGCTTGATCAAAAAGTGACGGCCCTGGGGCGCTCGATTTCGTCCAAGGCATCAACTCGTCCATGCCTCATAATCCGTTTTGGCAAATCGTCAAGGGTTCTTTCATCCGATCCCTCTCCTGACGACTCAGACTGAGTTGCCTGTTGTCTAGGTGCAGTTACTCCATCTCCATCACAAGAGCAGATTGATTGTCACTATCCAAAACCTATCTTTTTGAATACGGTGAGCCGCCTCAATCGGTGTAGTCTGTCACAATAATTCATCGATGTATATAGGGCTTTGCTAACAAACCATATATATGGTCACCACACACGGTCGATGTTCAAATGCTCCGCGTCGGCAACTTTGTTGTTCTGGTCATGCCTGGGGAGCTGACGACCATGGCTGGCCGGCGAATGCGGTATGTGTGTTTGTTTTCAGGCTCAGGCTGCTTGCTCGTTCACTTGGACCAATGCTAACGTTCATTTGGGACATTAGTGAGGCACTGCGTAGGCAATTAATCTTGTCTGGCATTCTCAACGACTCCGCCTATGTTGTCATTGCTGGTCCTGCCAACTCTTATGGACATTACATTACGACACGCGAGGAATATTCCATTCAGCGATATGAAGGAGCGTCCACTATGTTTGGGCCCGGTTAGTTGGAACTTTCGCAAAAAGAAATGCTGTCAACTGATTTATCCTTGGATGCGCAGCTACTCTCGAGGCTTATATTGATCGGTACAGCGCTCTCGTCCCATATCTCGCTGATAAACTCGCGGGAGCACCGACATACGATGCTCCTCCGCCCGAGCAGACCTCGGCTGCGATCTCTTTGCAGGTGTGTTTCTCGACTACTGTTGTCTGTCCTTTGTTACTCATTGTGTTTCTATCCATTGGTCGTTCACACACTACGTGCAGAAGCCAGTCATCGTTGACAGCCCCGGATTCAACAAATTCGGCAATGTCTTGGTGGATGTGCAAGATACAGCGTATTCTGCGGGAGATACTGTCACCGTGCAGTTCGTAGGGGCAAATCCAAGGGTAAGCGATCTGGAACCGTGTCCATGAAATTTACTCAAGGCTAAACGAATAATGTGTGCGCCTTTGGGAACGACAGAATAATCTCCGCCTCGAGGGCACGTTCCTTGCCGTTGAGCGGCTTGTAGGTAGTGTTTGGACGACCGTGCGCACGGACTCGCATCCATCCACAATCTTTCAGTGGCATCGGAAGAACACTTTGCTGGGCACGAGCACCGTCAATATAAGTTGGTAGGTATCACCCTTGTCGGACTGATTCAGCGCGCATACATTGACCTCTCTGTTTCGTAGGACGATCGAGGACGGCACGTCTGGTGGGTATATGAGCGTTTTGCCACCCCTTCGAGGTCTGACGGGCCGTTTGCTATAGCCGGAACGTATCAAATCGTGTACTACGGCGATGCCAAACCCCTGGTGGGGGAGATCTGGTCCTTCAATGGGACGTCCTCTGTTTTCACCGTGGAATAGGCATCAACATGGATGGACTCGTGATGCCGTCTTGGCGTCTGGACTCTAGGTCGATGTCATCGGACACGGGTTTGTTTATACGAATATGGCGCTTGTAATCGAGCTCCGGAACAAGTATTGAACAGAGGTTGTTGGCTTAGTTCATCGCTTGCTATTTAAACGTTGTCTGACCCGAACACTGTGACACGATACCCGAAGATCCTGCTTGCTTCTTAGATCTTTAGGTGCTAATTTATGCTCGGCACAGGCTTCCGAGTACGTCTGGGGTGCGTCGGTGGTCGTTTTCACTTACGACGACCACTTCCAAGGGCTCGAAGACCTCTAGATAATTCAGAGCTATACTCGAATGTCACCATAGCTGATACGGCGTTCTGCTTATCTGAGTCGATCCCCCTGCACGAATCGGCCGTTGCTGATCTCGGCTGTCATTTGAATTTCATGGCGCGGTCGAACGTCGGTCATCGAGCTCGACTGTCAGAATATGTCAGACTTGTGTCAGCATGAGACCGTCGCGGACTAGGATATATACAAATCGCTACGTAGCTGCTCCACCTGCGTTGCGCAGTTCTTCCCCTCCTAACAAACCACTAGGGTTGTCCCTATCACCAACTTGTAAAGACTCTTCATTCGTGCGTCGACTCGATAGCTCCTAGGAGTGGCGCGTAGCATCCGACCCTCAGATCTACGCTTGACGACCAACCACCGGTAAGTACGGCCATGTCATCCGGCGAGTCAACGCCTCATAGTGTGCAGATGAAAACCAAAGTTGCACCATACGGTACTTGGGACTCTCCCATCTCCAGCGACTCGGTGGTTGCGTGCGTGTCATCCTTGTCCCTTCTACCTAGGACGATGACGAAACGGATCTCCCAGCCAGACCATCGCCATCTCGTACGTGTTCGTCGACCCCATCACGCATCAGGTCTATCACGTCGAACGACGCCCTGCGGAACGCGGCCGGTCCGTGATCGTTCACTCCCGCTCCTCGACGGACCTCTTTGAGCGGGGGTCATCGTGGGACGCGCGCAGTGCCGTGCACGAGTATGGAGGCGGGGAGGCCGTAGCGTACGACAGCGTCCTCTGCTTTAGCAACGTCACAGACGGGCGGCTCTACACGTTTCGCATCGCGGTACGAGACGGTGTCGACGTGCGCGCTGGGCCGCCGAGCCCCGTCACACCCATCGGTAAGCCGGCGGCATGGTTCGGGACGCGCTTGACCGAGTTCCGCGACAGACGACCGGAAGCGGTACGCGTCTCCGACCCCTCACCCGACTCAGCGCCATCTGCTCGTGGCCGTCCAAGAAGACCACACGCACGACGCCCCGTCGACAGTGGTCAACTCGTTCGTCTGCATCGATACGCGCACGGCTACGGTCTACCCCTTGGTCACGGGTGCAGATTTTTACGCCGCACCCGCCCTCTCTCCCGATGGCACCAAACTGGCTTGGCAAGCATGGAACCACCCGCACATGCCATGGGTCGGCACGATTATTTGGGTCGCAGATCTCGCGTTCGTGACGTCGTCCACAAGTCCGCCGATGCAAGCTACGAACCACCTTCGTATCGCCACGTCAATAGCTCCCCAACCGACACACCCGGGCAGTGGTGTCTCGTACGTGTCGTGGTTGGACGACGACGTCTTGCTGTTCCTCGCAGAGGCAAGCGGCTGGCGGAACCCGTGGGTTTACGGGTTGGCTTCGAGGAATGCGAAGCCGGTCTTGAAAGCTCCGATTCAGGAAGACTTTGGCCCAGTTTACAAGCTGCTGGGTGCTTCCTACTACGCACCGCTAGACTTTTCCGAACTTGGTCATGACCGTGACGATAAGAGAGAGATATTGTTCGTAGCTTATCGTGGCGGCCGGAGCGTCCTGTACGTCGTCGACCTGGCTCGCCGAGGAAGGGCGGAGGCGATCGAGCTCGACTGCCCCTTTGTAGACGTCAGCTGTGTACGAGCCGTTGGGCGTTCGACCGAGAATGGTTCAGCTCACGTCGTGTTCATAGGCTCCAGCGCCGACGCACCAAGCACCGTTACATTTTGCTCCATCTCACGGCTAGACACCGGATATAAAGCGTCGTTCTCCTCTCCCCCTAGGACGCCTCTCGTGAAAGACCTGTCTCTACCTCGCCCCATGACGTTGACGGACGTCGAGGGTGAGCCTCTTCACGTCGTCTACTACGCGCCATCAAACCCCTCATTCGTCGCCGCGGACTGGGAACTACCGCCATGCATCGTCAACGTGCACGGTGGGCCGACCCTCATCGCGCTGCAAAGCTTAGACTGGACGAAACAATGGTTCACCAGCCGGGGGTGGGCATGGCTCGACGTCAACTACCGCGGGTCATCGCTCTACGGGCGCGCATACACGTGAGCGTCCTCTCGTATTGCACCAACTGACTGACGACGTTTTCTCAGAGATCGATTGGACGGGCGGTGGGGCGTGCTGGACGTCCTAGACTGCGTGCGCGCCGCGCGGGTGCTGTCCTCCCCACCCTATTCGCTTGTCGACCCGGCGCGCTGCGTTATCAGGGGCCTCTCAGCAGGAGGTTACACCGTACTCAGCTACGCTGCGGGTACGTACCTCACAGGCGATGCACCGCCCGCCCAAGAAGGGCCACCCTTTGCCTTTCAAACAGGCGTATCTTACTTTGGCATCGCCGACCTCGCCGCGCTCGCGCGTGCCGCACACAAGTTCGAGTCGCACTACGTGTTCGAGCTGCTAGGCAGTCGGCCGGAGGAGCCCGGGATGGCGGAGGTCTATCGGCGGCGCTCGCCCGTGTTTCATGCGGGCCGGATCGTGATGCCGTTGTTGGTACGTGCGCGCGTTGACTGGGTTCTGTTTTCGTTGTCGATTGACTCGACGCGCTGTTGCACACGCAGATGCTCCAGGGTTTGGCGGACACTGTGGTGCCTCCGGAACAGTCACAGGCGATGGTCGATGCAATCGTGGCTCGTGGCGGTGCGGACCGTGTCAGGTATAAGACATACGAGGGAGAGGGACACGGATTCAGTCGTGCGGATACGAACAGGTCCGCACTGGAAGAGGAGGCAACGTGGTTTGCGCGATGGTTAGGTATTGACATCAGATTGTGAAAGTGTCGTGTAAACTCGAACTTGGCACTTGCCATACTTAGTATTTGGTATGCATATCGTCCGCCGGATAGCAGATTTCAGCACTGTGAGCAAGGGGTCCGACGTCCTTGTCACGACTCATGAACAAACGAACTAGGGTGTGCGCCTCTATGGCATTCAGGGCCATTATAACCCTTGAATCTAAAGTTTAACCATGCACTTCCGTCTTGCCCGACACATCTAGGATTCTTCCTGTACGTCCGCTTTTCCAAGGGGCAGCTCCGCGTCCACTTCGTTTGGATCGAGCAGTCTCTGTTGGGCGTCGTCCGGAAGGCCTGCAGCCACCGACGGCGAGTCCGTCGGTTTCCCCTTTCCAAACTAAAGAGACACGTGGCCGAATGACTACTCGGCGAAACGCAACAGAGACATGGGACTCACGACAGCGAACGCCTGGGCGGCCATGATGGTCGCTGCCCCCACGACGGACAAGGGCGCGGGCACCGTGCCGAACAGGACGAGCTGCAGCACGACGACGAAGAGGAGTTCGTAGTACTGGCCCAGCGAGCTCCGCGTGGCTGTTTCGTAGCGCAATCCCAGCGTCAGCAATAACTTGGAGCCAAGTCAGTTTGTCTTGCTACGCATTTCTCGTTTAATTACGATGAGTGTCCGCACCTGCCCTACAACGCTGAGGAACCCGAGGACGAGTAAAAGTGTGACCCATTGCCAGGTCATGGGAAACACCATCGACTGGCGCGTCGTTGCCATCCTAAGGGTATACCATGAACACTGGAAAAGCACGTTGCGCCAGACTAAGAAAAAGAAAACTCACGTGACGTATCCCACAATGACGCAGAAAATCGAGAAGAACGTCATGATATGCATCGGGTGAGCTCGTGTGCCGATGGCTCGCATAGAAATGACTTTGGGACCAGGTAAATTAGTGTGCGAGTATGAGCATCATGACCAGGTCCAACGCACACGTCCCTGAATTACCACCAACACCGACCAGAGCAACCCTGAGAAGGGATATGAGACCTTGGATCGACCAGATTGACATGCTTCTCACCCCACAGCGCGCAAGCGTTCGAAAGAGGTGAATTCAGTATCCTCCTCTCCCCTGACAGTATTGCCAAACAAGAACGTGGGTCTAGCGATAAGGACGACGCCGACAAGACTACACACTGGAACTGGTTTAGTCCACATGTCTGCCGTGGACGAACATTGTTGTCTTACCGGCTGCTACTCCTTCTTTCTTCGTATAGGTCTCTCCGAGAAGCAGGTGTCCAGCTAACGCAATTACAAACGGACCGAGAAACGTGATGACGGTCGCGTCCGCGGCGGAGAGGTAATTGAGAGAATAGTACATCCCGAAGATACCCAAGAACCTGGGATCGGAGATGGACATCACGAGCGAACCAATAAAGATGTGTTCTCACCCAGAGATAGCTCTGGCGATCAGTAGCCCTCGAACGCCTTTTGGCCCAAGAATGGGATTCGAGATCCGGTTTGCTACCCTGTATACTGTGAGCGGCATGAAGGCGTCACGACCTAGGCGTTGTTCGTACATGTATGTCATGCAACAGCAAACCGTTATTACCTGCGAGTCCACTAGTCAAGAAAAACCGCACGGCCACTTGTTTGAGAGTCCACACTTACCATCCGGAGTGTCATCACCTGCCAAGAACGATGAGCACAAAGGGATGGCGTTGGCCGTGGAACGGACCTCTAAAGTAGGAGTAGGGGAATCCAACGTTTGCAATAGCTTGACGACAATATTGGCCGAAGCAAAGGCGAACTCGGCACAGATCACCAGCAACAGACCAGCGTTGTTGGTGATAAAACGAGCTACCTGGGCGTTCCAAGCGATCCATTGGGGTTTCGCAGCTTGATGGGCGGGGGCGAGTGGTTCTTGCTCCTGGGACATCGAGAGATCTGATGGGACTCCCACTGGACAACGAGGTTGTATCACTAGCCACGTTTCATGTCCTATGGACCGGCCCGGTGGCTGAGCACTTGCGTCAGAGAGATCTTTTAAAGCGGTTCCAGGGTCGGGTTGTACGACGCAAGAGTGTCATGTCTGTCTCACAATCCACCGAATAAGGAAACGCACGTTCGCCCGAGGATCGCACCGTAGCAGAGCCTTATCCGCAATCACTTCCTCATGCACTCCCGACCGCCCTTAGGTTCTCTTTTCAGGTATCACCACGGCTCACTGCAGGGATGTTCCCCGCCGGGATCCAGGTTCTTCGTTGCCCTAGTCGATCGTGGATTGATACCATCACACACTGTGCTCTCTGCACCACAGACGAGGTACTCAACATTAGCACCTGAACGAGGTCGCATGCTCCATGAGCACTTCATTCAAGCCATCTCGCTTGATACAATTCTCGAACTTGAAACTCGCTGCGACCTCATCTAATTGCTCCAAGCTCAAGCCTTTGAACGTTTCCGCCCACTCCTTCACCATGAACTCTGCCACCAGCATCGTTCGCGAAAGTCGCGCGACTCTATTCTCGAGACTCCAAATGGGAGGATGCAATTTCTGGTTCGCCTCCGATACGTTTTCTTTGACGAAATCTACGATCGGCTGGTAAACATGCTTGACGTACTTGTCGTTGGTACCCATGCGTCGACAGCAAGGCGAAACTTCGTTTGAGAAATTTGTCAAAGAGCTTCATGTAAGGTGTATCTGGAGAGACGTAGACCATTCCTTGAAATCCAACGTCCTTGTACAGCCAAATTGACCAACTGAGCTTGTCCTGTCAGAGAAAACGTCCGTCTGTGAGAACCACCTACTGCTGAGGGGAAAACGACGATCGGGTTACGAACCGCAGCATATATGTTCAGTTGATCTTTCAGAACATTGTAGCGCCGCTCGTTGATAGCATCCGTCTCTTCTCCGTCGTACTGCATTCGAGCATATACAGGACCCCACTCGCCATTCCATACGCAAAGACCACGTTGGTCCATCCAAGCGCGCTTGCGCTGGTATGTATCCCTCATCAACGCAATCTGCTCCGGTGACCTGTCATACAAGACAGGAGAAGCCGGGAACTCGTATACCGCATACTTTGGCCGGATGAGATGTTTTGTGTACCATCGATTTGGAAGGACGCTCACATCGTGGATAGCATACGCAGTATTTCTCCATCTTTCCTTCGCATCGTCTGGAAAGGCAGAAAAGTCGATCGAATAAGTGTTCCCATCCAAAAACAAGATGTGATTCTCGTCAACGCTGCGAATTGCCTGGTAGACGCGATCGTAGAACTGGATGAGACCAGTGCCAAGCGGATCAGCAGGTTCGTTCATCGGATTATACCCAGCGACCCATGGGTTGTCCTTGTAGCGTTTAGCCACTTCTGTCCAAAGCCAGACCAGCCGATCCTGGAAGTCCCTGTGTATCCAAAACCCTGGATCGGACGAACGTGAATAGTGACACGCTTGGGAACACCTTCGAGGGACGTACCTGCAATGTGTACTGCTGAATCACAGTGCCATCCACCATTTTGTCCGCCAGGCGCTGTATGCATGTCGATGATGGTATATATCTGGTGCCTTGCGCACGCCTCGATGACACGGTCGAGGTGACGGAAACCCTCCGTCTTGAGCACACGGGGGTTGTCGTCGTCCTCGAAGTGTCTGTAATTCACCGCGATGCGGATGCAATTCAACCCGAGCGACTTGAAGAAGGCGGCGTCGGGTTCCGCAGAGAAGTATTCGAGAAACTGTCGTTCATATAACCATTCGAAATCATACTGATAAAGATCCCAACACCCTATACCTTGTCGAAGAAGAAATTAGACTTATCCTTGCCGATCGCGGTCGTCAGTGCATCTCGGATCTGGAACTCGCAGCCGGGGTAACCTGGATTGCGTGAGCACTATCGTTTGTTGTCACTAGCTAGGGTTCGTACCACTGATAAAGTTCTCCATCCTAGGGAAGGTTTGATAACGTTACCAGTACACGTCAAGCTTGCTCACTCACGTCATCCATCCTCCAAGACCAGCCCCATGGAGAACAGCTTCCCTGCCTTCAGCATTAACAATCCTCGTTCTATCCACATGCAAAAACGAGGTGGACTGTTGGTATCGCAGAGTCGGTACCACGAGTCCCGAGAAGGAAATCGATTAGTCACGATACTAATCGTACATTATAGATTATTCTAGTACATTGTATCTAAGTAGTATATAAACCCGAGTATACCG